>VZTT01023303.1:10436-38731 GCA_013400855.1 Buphagus erythrorhynchus
TTTTTGGCCAGAATATTATAACAACTGTTTTGGGACTGTGTCTGATTTGATTACTTTGTACATCTTTTTGTGCAAAAAGCAGGTTTATTGAAGCAGTTAAAACTTTACTTTCACTAAGCCAAGTATATAATTTAAAAAAAAAATCTAATATCTACAGCAGAATAAAACAAAAAATGGCTCTATATAAGTAGTTACATCCATCTCTAAAAATCACAATGGTCTCTTGTCAGGTTCTGTCAGGTTGCTCTAATCCACAGCAGGCTCACATTTTTTACTCTTAAATGGAAGCAAATCAAGCAATTACACATGATAAAGCACTTATAGGTCAGTTTACATCATAGATGTTTTCTGTAATGTATATTTAAGTTTTAAATGAGGAATGTAAAAAGGGAAGAGGATACTTCAGATTTTCCTGATTATCCCATTCATTTTCTTTGTACTTGAGTTCTAAATTAGGCAGATGTTCACATCTCTAATCATAACAATAAACCTAATCTCCAAACATAAACCATTCAAAAAGTATTTTAATATCCTCTAAAAAAGCTTTCTTGGACATTTTGCATTTTTTTAAACTATGAATTAAAAATCAAAGTAAAAAGAGTTAATAAAATCAATTTATGCAGTCTTCTTTATGCATCAGTTATTAATGCGAGCCAAGTCGTATCATTTTTTTTTTTCTTCTCACTATATGCTGTGATTCCACTTACTACTCATGACACAATTCCTTTTTGGAATTTATTTTGTTTTTTTGCTATTATTTTTTGTTTACAGGCTCCATAAGGACTTCCTGAAGCTACAGCTACGATAAAAGCCTATGCAATCTTTAGTTTTCTTTTTCATCTTTCTTTTCCTCTATTATTCCAACAAGAAACAAATTATAGTGACCATGAAATCAAGATGTTAGAAATAATTGGCCTCTGTAGGACTTTTAAGGTAATATACACACACGTGCATACAAATTTTAAACACATATCATGTACTTGCAGATAAATCACAGGCTTTCTATACTGTATTCACAGAAGAGATGGTTCAGCAGATAATATTTTCATAGCTGCTCTTGCATTATAATAACTATGACAAATATAACGCTTCACTCAGTTATTATTTGCTGCACAGTCAAACACTGTTGCAGTCAAAAACTGTTCTTGAGAAATGACAGAAATACTCATCAAAATTCCATGCTCTGGTGTTTCCCTTGCCCTCCTGTTGGTTTTGTTAATTAATCTTTTCTAGCATGCATCTGCAGGAAAAAAACAGAACAGATACAATCAAAGTAACGATTTGATCTGTATCTAAACCAGATAGAATTCAGACCACCAGGCACAGTAAGAATTAATGAGATGTTACATTTTGTTTGCAGAATTAACATGAAATGTTATCTGTGATATCCTTGATCTAGACAAATATTCACCACCACTTTTTAGTGCAAGAAAATGAAGCAAATCCTGAAAACTAGGTTTAGACATTTGTTCTGATAAATGTCCTTAATTGTTCCTTACAAATTTCCTGTTACTACCTAGCTACCATTTTTTTTTTAACATGCTTCCTGTTTTCTTCTGGTTTCTGCTTAATTCAGTTGAGAAGGCATTGTATAGGAATCCACAGAGAACCTTTAGGTTGAACCCCATGTGCTCAACTGGGATTCTGCCAACTCCAACATAGTCAAGGTACCACCTTTTCCATCTCCATGTGGCTTCCTAATCACCATAACTTCCCTAAGCAAATTCTCTAAATAAAGAAAAAAAGTAATAATTGAAATGATTTCAACAGCTGTATACCACTATGTTGTTCTATTCTTTTAGCTTATATAAAGAATCCACTCAAGATTTTATCCTGTAAGATAACTGAGCTCAAGGGCTTTTTGTCAATGGTTTTATTTTTCACTCAAGTTCCCAGAGCTAAGAGCTGTCCTCATACTTAGTGAGAGAGGATACTGCTCTGAAATAAATAAGTACTTATTTGTAGATCCATTTATATTATTTTGCTACTATGAAATAGTCTTTTTATCTTTTATTTTTTAAATCCATCAAGATCCCATTTACACAAGAGTTTTCATCATGCTGTTACTTAAGAAAAAAAAAAGAACACATCCTTTCCATCCCTTCTCTCTTCGATCCAAAAAGCATACAGCCTTCTTCTGAAGCAAACTTCAAGTATTTATGGATGAGGTGGAGCCCACCCTGGTGCAAAGGTAGAGGAATAACCTCTCCCCAGGACTTGAAGCAGAAGTGCTGTTCCCACCATCTGAACGTGGTGTGTACCAAGGAGCACCACAGGGCTCACAAACTTTCTGCTACCTGCAAGTACCAGGGAGGGAAAAAAAAAAGTGACAAAGTAAAAAGTGACAGAGCATCCTGCAGAGTCCAATTTTCCAGCAGAAAGAATCTCTAATTTTATGCATCAAAATTCTAATAAATGCTTTGGAGTGTTTCCATGTTATTCTGGTTTTGGGGGCACTTTGTTGGGTTTTTTTCGTTTGTTTGTTTGTCTAGTTTTTTTTTGGTTTGTTTATTTTTTTTTTCTGATAAGGAATAGCTATTAGGTGTGACTGTATCCTGCACAACCCATGTGTAGAATTATTATGTCAGACCAATCTCTGTCTCCACCCTACCAATATCATTGTACTTTTTCAGGAAATGTTATCTATTCAACAACTTGCTCCAGTTATAATACATTTAGCATTCAATTAAAAATGGGACATTATTAGATAATAAGATACATGGTTCATTTCCTAATGTGCACAAAGCAGTATCTTATGTGTATGAAACTCTTGCTAATTAGGGCATTCACCTACCTCCATATTTCAAACTTAATAAATGTCACTTTGAATATTCTACATCTTGGCTTGTACCACATCCATTTCAAATGTCTCTTTAGTGGCTGCCCAAAAGTAGTTTTTGCACTTAACAGCAATATATGCAGGATATATAGCTGATGTCAGTATATTTGTCTGCCACATACCTTTGGCAGCAGGATACCCTTGCAGCACTCATCCTCCTCACCCTGTGATACTTCTTAGCCCTTCTTACTTCCATCCAAGTTTACAAGTTTTACTCTCAAGGTTAATGACTCACTCCTGTGCAGTCAATTTTACACCAGATATTTGTTTGTATTTCAAGCAGTGGTTCCTGTACACCTACATTACCTAGCATTTTCATGGACATGCTACATCAACTTGATTTTGCTTAGATATAGTTTGGGGACAGGATTGAAATTCACGCCAGCTTATTTCAGCAGCAGCACATCTGAATGCAACATTTCCATTCCCTTCTCAAATATATCGTCTAACATCATAAAGTAGCAGCTCAAATATGCAAATAAATGCCACTAGAAAAATATAAAGAATAATTTGAAAAGTCTCATTAGCGAACAAAGTAAAATATTTAAAAAAAAATCACCAACAGTATATTTGGCGATTTATTGACAATTTTTTTTGCTAATATAGAAAAATACCTAAAACAACATATAATTATGCTTAAAAATAATTCAATTTGAATTTCCAGAACCTGGTATTTCGGCACTCATTTTCTGCTGACATCATCACAGAAGAAGAGATCAGCTTTTCCCACAACCACTCTTACATGAGGGATTCCCCTTCCTGGAAATCCAGGTGAAAAATTCCAGCAAGAATCATGTACAGTGCCTTTGGTGGATGTGCGGTTCAGTTTTGGTTTTTTGTAGGCAGGCCTAAAAATATTGTTTATTCTCCCTTATTTATTGACAGTGGTTCATTAGCAATATTTTTAAAGAACAAAACCAAATTACTGGCATATATAGCTCATGTAGTCTATAAAGTAACATCAATTAAGCATGCTAAAATTATATTCTCTCATTTGCAAGAGAAAATGAATCAATATTAGCAGCCCTTTTTGTTTTCTAGATGAAAACTGCAGGATTTCATCTTGAATAATGCATAACTGCTTAGATTAAAACAAAAGAATGTACAGACATGCTTTTTTTTGTGTTCTGTTATCCTTTTGATGTTTTGTAAGGAAATCCAACTGAACCTCACCCATAAAAGGCTGAAATTATTTATAAAACCATATGTATCTAAAATGCTGCTGCATTTAAGCAACTTTCAAAGAAGACAACATCCTGGATATTTATGTTATTGTACAATTAGCTACAGGACTGGTACCATATTTTATATATTAAGAAATGCTTTTCCAAGAACTTAATCTCTGAATATTGACACTTTTTTTTCCTCCTTGCTTCATATACAGTTTGGCTTTCAGAAGAACTTTTCATTCCTCCTGAAGTAGTGGAAATTATAATTTTCTGATACAGAAATGTATTTTGCAGCATTCATACATGGTCTGTGGCTCTGATGTATACATGCACATTGGAAAAGTGAAGAGTTGAAAAAAAGTTTTGTGAATCCTCACACAGTAAACATTTTCAGCATGATTGCATCCAATTGTCAGTCATGGGACAGATAAAAAACTATAAGATCAGGAGTAGAAGGAGCATAAGACACTGAAGGATTCATAAGCCATCTGTATTTTCAAGGACAGGTCTCTTAGAAAAGCATTAATTGACATGAAAAAGCACATAAAAATGATGCACACGAGTAAATACTGCAAATGGTACAATGGTGGATAATTGCAACAACCTCTTAAATGAAATGTTCTGCAAGTAAAGAGGCTCTAGGCAGCCCCTGTTCCTCTGTTCTCAGAGTTCTTCATTGTTTATTACTGAAAGCTTGTGTCATGTATAGCAGTTTCATGTTTATGACACCCTAGATATGCCACTGAATTTTAACAGATTCTTATGTCTCTCAATATTAAAGAACGGTCACGTCACTCCTTATAAATGAGTGAAAATAATATTTTTCACGTGTCCATAGGCACTTAGAAGTTGTCTACCTTAGGAAATGCTGTGAGAAAAGGTGCCATCAACAATCCACCACCCTATGGTAAATATTTGATTTAAAAAATATACTTCAAGTAAAGTGCATATTTTAAAAAACAGTCCAGACAATGACGAACTATGCTGTTCCTGAATGTAAATATTAAGTATTAGCCTTTAAAATAAAATCCAAATTAAGCATGGTTGAATCCTTTGTAGCACAGATTTCAGCAGTCTCTGGCATACCTGCTACAACTCTGAAACACACTTACATATACAGATATGACTTCATGACAGGCAATAAATGTTTTAGTTGTGCTCAAGGGCTTTGGTCCATCCAGGTTTTCCACTAAATCAAGCCAAGCCCTCCGAAGAACCACAGTCTAGCCTTGGGTACCCCCCACAGTAACATTCACAACCTGTTCTCCCTGCTGTGAGACAAAAAGGAGGCCAAATCTGCTGCCACCAGAAAAGCTCCTGAAGGGCCATGGAAACATTCTGGGCTCTCCCCAGGTGTTTATTTCTGTAGATCTGGAAGGAGCCAGACAAATCCCACCCCACTCTGTTCTATGGCACCTGTGTTTTCTGGGAGGGACAAAGGACCACCCAGCCACCTCCACCTGCGGGGTGGCACCACAAGAGTCACAGAGGACACCACCAGGGTCAGCCTGGACCTTGGCCTGGGCTCCAGCACGGTGACAGCGAGTCACAGCAGCAGCACGTCACCACAGCCACCTGCTGGCACGTGCACCCTGGCCAAATTCGGATTGAATGGCTGTCCCTGCTCCAGGAAACTCTACAAACCCACAGAACCCAGCACAACGACACACAGCAGGCAATAATATTCTCTATTTCCTGAGGGGATGTTAACAGGTACACGGTAAATGTTACACGTTCCAGATTGCTCTTTCTTTTTGTTTCATTCTGAAGACATTTAAGTTTCTCAAAGCTTCATTTACATTACTGAATTGCAGATTCAAATTATCTTACTGAATTCAGCGAGTTATCCACAGCCTGATACTTCCCTACCTATCCCAAAATGAGATGTGCATTAAATCATGCCCTTTGCAAGACATATTTTATACTTCCATGTAATTTGTACAACTTATTATCAGCCTTACTGTCAGAGACAACACAAAAACTGTTCAACTGAGAAAATAATTCATTTTCCCTTGATTCTGAGAGGGAGGAATACCAAGAAGAATATGAAAAAGGTGATAAGCATGTGTTATTGATTTTAAATATTCAAGAAATTTATTCAAGGACTTTGAAATGTCATGGACATTAGGCTGTGAAATTATTATTTTGATATTATATACAGTAAAATATAAGGTGTGTTAGTGCCGTGCCATATGACATTTCCCAAGCGATTGCTTCCCCATTTTCTGTGTCAACTGGGTAACGTTTTGCTAAATATCATTTACAGATTTTGTTTCTTTTGTTTATTTTTAAATGAGAAAGCTATTAGCTTTATTTCTCCAAGTACATAATGCTCAAACATATTAAACATTTTGATTAAATACATGCTTTCCTAAATTTAAAGCATTCTTAGAGAATGGCTTTTTATGTATTTTCTAAATTGTGTCTAAAAGTTTTCAGTCATTAATATAGAAAAGAAAATACAAGTAGGAGATCATTTTTGAACATATACTGGACAATACTGAAAAACACTTCCATTCATTGCAGTGATTGTGTTTCAGAATATGTAAAAATTAACAAACAGGTTGAAAAAAAAAGAACAGAATGTTCAGATTTTGCTTGTAGTGTAAGGTGGAGCAGTGGCACAGGCAGAGTCTAAATCAACAGCCCTTTAAATGGACATAGCACAGCAGAAATAAAAACAGTGCTACATCTCCACACCCCAGTGAAGACCACATCATATCCACCCCCTCAGCAAAGCCCCCTTGGCCCAGGGGCTGTCCTGGGAGGCTGTGAGGTCCCAGGAGGCAACAGCCAGCTTGGTACCCAGCCCTGCACTGCCACTGACATCCCCCACCCAGGGCCCAGCCTACACAGCCCACTGCCCATCCCCTTAGGTGACATTTAGAGGGGACCATGGATGGATTCGAGATTCTTGGTCCCTGTTACATCTTTGTTTTTCAATCTGCAGCTTCTCACTCCCAGGCTGATGTGATTTTTCAGTCCCATGATTTTCACAGAATCACAGAGTGGGTCAGGTTACAAGGGATCACGATGAGTCATTTGGTTCAACCTCCCTGCTCAAGCAAAGTCATCCCAGAGCACAAGGCACAGGATTGTGTCCAGATGGGTCTGGAATATCTCCAGTGAGGGAGACTCCACACCCTCTCTGGACAATCAGTCCCAGTGCTCGGTCACTGCCCAGTGAAGAAATTCTTCCTCATGTTCAGGTGGAAGTTCCTGGCCATCAGTTCCTGCCCGTTCCTCCTGTCCCACTGCTGGGACCAGGGAGCAGAGCCTGGTCCATGCTCTGGCCCCTCCCTGCAGACACTGACAGACAGGGATGAGGGCCCCTCTCAGCCCTCTCTTCTCCAGGCTGAACAGCCCCAGCTCCCTCAGCCTTTCCTCACTGAGATGCTCCAGTCCCTCCAGCATCTTTGTCACCCTCCACTGGACCCGCTCCAGCAGCTCCGTGTCTCTGCTGTCCTGAGGAGCCCAGAGCTGGACACAGCACTCCAGGTGATCCTCACAGGGCTGAGCAGAGGGGCAGGATCATCTCCCTGACCTGCTGGCAGTGCTCTTCCTAATGCACCCCAAGATCCCACTGGCCCCCTTGGTCACAAATGGCACTGCTGGGCAGCTTGGTACCCCCCAGACCATCAGGTCCTTCTCCCCAGAGCTACTCTCCAGCAGCCAGTTCTGGTGCATGGGGCTGTTCTTCCCCAGCCCCAGAACCCTGCAGCATTTGCCTTCCATGAGTTTCAGACAGTTCTCCTCTGCCCATGTTTCCAACCCACCGAGGTCCTTCTGAAGAGCTGCACAGCTCTGCTGTATCAGCCACTCCTCCCAGCTTTGTGTTCTTTTGTCATGCTTGAGCTCCTGGAAGGCATGTCCTCAACACCTTGCTCTCCTATTTATGGATTTAATTAAGTAATAAAGGGAAAAGGAATCTTAGACTATGATAAGCTATTTACCAATAGAATATGTGTGCTTTTATTGTGCAGTTATGTAATTTATTATGGAAGTGATTAATATATTCAATATGCATTTCCTCCTAATGAGTGCTTTGTAATTGATTCATAACACTATCACAGTGTTTTCCTGCAAAATGCACAAGAAACAGTGGGGAAATTGACTATTGCAACTGAGCTCTCTAACATGTAATCAGTTAGAACTGCTTTGCCTTCCACTTAGGCAATAAGCAAACACTATATTGTGTAATAAGTCATGCCTGCTGTGTTGCTAGGCACTATACTAATGACTAGGCTTAACATACGTGTAAATTATTACACCCTTACTCAGATCCTGTGGTGCCTCTTTGCAATTTCTCATTTTTAAGTACAAGTGGAGAAAATACAAATTAAAGGAATTTTTTTACACCAAAACATGGCCTTTGGTTTAAAAAAAAAAAACAACCAAAATATAAAACATTAAAAAAACCCCCAAACCTAAAGTGCTACCAAGTTGTATAATTTATGTAAAACACATAGAATTCAATAGAACAATAATTCTAGTACCTACTGGCAGGATTTAATAACAGCTGTCAGGTTGGGACTCCACTGTCCTAGACACAGCTAATGCATACAAGCCCTTATAGTCCCTACCCCAAATATGAGGAAAAAATTCTACATGGAAAGGTGATCAGAGGCATTGGAACAGGTGCCCAGGGAAGTGGTGGAATCAGTGTTCAAATGTGGCTCTTGGGTTTACAGTTTAGTAGCACACAAGGTGGTGGCTGGGTTAATGACTGGACTCAATTTTGGAGGTCTTTTCCAACCTTAATGATTTTATAATTCAACATTGTCAGCCAAGACACAATCCTAGACAAGGCAAAATTAACCTCCAGTGATATCCCACCTTTAAGGGGAAGGGAGCACTCAAGATTCATAAATGCTCAGATTACACATTCGGCATGGAAATTGGTGTGTTAGTCCCTGACCTACTACATAAGGGAATGGCAGCGAGTTTTGGATAAAGGGATAAGATGAAGAGAGAAGAAAAGTAAAGAAAAAAATAAAAGAAAGGAAAGGAAGAAAGAGAGAAAAAGACACCACCAGTCCTTGTTCCACCATTGGTACAGCCAATGTCCAGGGTCCTGGGGTGCACAGCCAGGCTTGGTGGGGGTCCCTCTTTACATATAGGCTTCCCCTGCCCTGAAGATAAGTTTCTTGCTTTCTATGCAAATTAGTTATCATGTCCATTCTTCCAGACCCTTCTGGAAAAGGGCCAGAGGCTTTGGGTGGTCCTGGTCACCCTACAACCTGATCCCACTTCCCAACTGCATTCCTACTCTTGTGCTCATCTCCAGGAACTAGAACAAGGATGCTTGTCCCAGAAAATTGCTGCCCTACCTACACAGGACCCCCTTTTCCAGCTCATCTTGCTCTTTCCCATGCATGGGACATGTTATTACCAACAATTCTTGCCTGTTGTTCCCAACAGTCCTTGGCTGGCTCCACGGCCATCCAGCTATCAGTGTTTAAGACATACACATTAACCCTTTATCTTTTGGGATTCCACACCCCCACACTTGCAGTAAACAGGACAAAATACAAGGAGGCATGTCAGTTGTTCAGCTGGAGCCATTCCCTCCTCCTGTTGTTTCACTTGCCCAGATTTTGCTGAAAGAAAATTTAGAGAGGTGGGAAGCAGCAGTCAAAGTCTGACCAATGCTTTTTGAGGTTAGACAGCCTGTTCCACCCCTCAGTATTCATTAATACTGCAGCTTGTCACTGAAAGCTTTCCCTCTGTCTTTAAGTTTTATCTTCTCCACGGTCTAATTAATAAAGCTCAGGGTGGAGTTTATTACTGCCTATAACTGTCTGGAGCAGTGAGATAGCTGTAGAGAGAGTTACTACAGAGGGAAGAAGCAGGGAAGACTTCACCACATCTTTCTACAAAACAAACCCAAATCACTCCCCCCCACTCCTCCCCTGCCAAACTCAATCTGTTCAGGCACTCAAAACAGGAACGGTCACATCAAAAAAATCTACTTTGTCACTTCTATTAACTGGAGCTGTGATGCCAAATAAAGGTTTGTTAAGCACAATGAAAATGAAGCCTGAGAGGTTTGGTGCTTGGGAGATCAATGTGTGAATGCAAGACAGAAAGAAATCTGCACTCCAATGAGAGGGAGCATCATGCATAATGCAATGGTTACCCTTCCATAACAGCAGATGAAAATTGCTTAAAAAATGCAGAGCTTTCTTCTTACATAACAGGTAAACCACTCATTCTCAGGAGCTTTCTTAGACTGATTTATTGACACATACAGACTGCTACTGATATATTGCAAAAAACCATTAAGACAATCTATTCCTTTGAATCTTAATGTCAAGCTAGAATCCAATTCAGTTAAACACATGCTCATATATGGTCATTGTCTTGCTGCCATATGGAACCCTCTGAGAGACCGGAAAGAATGCAAGAGCAATAAAGTAAATTACTCCTACAGAGGAACAATAATGGAACAGTACACCTACTTCTCAGGAAGCATCAAACAATGCAAGTGTTGTTTTCTATGATTTTGTCTCTCAAACATGTTATATATTTTACCTCATCAATACATTTGTTGCACTATATGAGATAAACCTAAATAACTTAAAAAAAACATACAAACAAAAAAACCAACCAACCAAACAAGAAAATTGAAATTGTTCTCAAAACCTCCAGAAAGTTCAAACCAAGAGTTATAAAGTGACTTCAACCAAATACTTATCCACAAGAGATAATGAAATATGGAGTTGATCAATAGATATCAAATACAGTAGATAAGGATTAATAAGATATTTTTGGTCAGAGTTCAATAGTTTATTACTGTCAGTAGGAAAACATTTTTTTTCTCTGACAACAGAAAACTATATTTGTATTTACTGGAAGAGGTAGAGAAATTATCTTTTCGTCAAACATGCAGTAAACACCAGGAATAGAATAGTCACCAGAACACAGACGTGCTATGATAAGCAAAAATTAGTTTCTGAGGAAAAGCATCACAAAAATAAAATTAAAATTAAAAAAAAAAAAAAAAAAAAAAAGAAAAAAAAAGGAGAATATTTATTATGAATCAACACACAGAAGAACAGAGGAGCTATCCTTAAGATGGAAAGCACATGAATATATCAGGCAATGATCAACAGATTTCCTTTAGTGCAAGACCTCTAGGGAAGGGCAAAAAAAGCAGAAATTGGCCGATGAAATAAAGTCATCTTCAGCAGGAGGCCTATATAAAACATAAACCAGCTTTCATAATATTGAAAACTAAGTATGACTAATGACAGCCTTGAAAGATTTCCTCTGTGTGCTTTTTGATGTTCTGATCATGATGTTTGCTTCCTACTTTGTAGCAAAGAATCTGATTTTTGCAAGAGAGAGATACTTCTCATGTCAGTCCTCTGGGCATTTATCATAACCACCTCTTAAAGCTAGGACAGGCAGTGTAAACCACCCTTACGCTTTAAGCTCAGATATGTGCTCAAAGTTCGTACGCGGAGTCAAACCACTTTCTATTCTCATCAAGTGTTTTTTTAAGCTACAGGCCTTTATCTTACACAGTAGAACATATCCTTTATTTTAATGGACTTCATCAGGAGTTAAGGGCTCCCCACAACTTTAAAGATGACGTGTCCATCACAGAGGAAGTGCCAAAGACATCGTTGCTGCACAGCTCCATCGAGTTGCACCGCGGCTCCCAAGGTGCAGCTGCACCAACGCCCCCGACTCCTCACGCTTCACACCTTGTCACAGCCTCACTGCCCTCTCCAGAGCACCCCTGCATGTTCTTCCTGGAGTGCTTTTGTCACATGGTATGGACAAGCAGCAGGAGAATCTTAATACATACTCTGACATCAAGGTCATCTAACACACACGTGCAACAACAACAACAGCAAAAAAGGAACAATAGTGGGATATTGCTGACTTTGCTAGAAATTTTTCTTGAAGAATAGCAGATATGTGCCCTTCTGTTGTCTTTAGTGCTGTCATCCCACAAATCTCTTGCTATTTCTAGAAGAGTATATATATATATATATTTGTCCTGATAGTTATGGAAAAAAGAATCATTCTGATAAAGAATTTCTACACAGGCAAGCTGTGTTTGTAATGGTTTTGGGGCTTTCTTTATTATTGTTTTTATTATTTTATTTTATTTTATTTTATTTTATTTTATTTTATTTTATTCTGTTTAGACAGAGCACTTTGAAAACATGTCCTTTGCATAGTAGACATTTTCGGCTCTGGAGCGACAAAACTGGACATCAAGTTATCAAATGATATAAAATAAACTATTGCAAGTACACCAGCTCACAGACTAGGGAACCTGATAGAACATTATTTCCTAAGCATTTTGGAAGAGTTTTATGAATCTAAATATTCCTTGCCACTGAGTTTGAAAAAGGTAGAAGAGAGGATCTAGTCTTTAACTCGAAAATATTAGGTAGATGAAGTTAAGGGTTTCTTAGTAAGAAATAAAAAACTCAATTCAAATATTGTAACTGCAACGTCCTCAGGATATATTTTTTAAACACTTCCAGCACTGTAATTTCAGTTGGCTAGAGTAATTGAAGTTAAATAGAAAGCTCACAATAAATGCAATTTGTCCTAACTTGAATTTAAAAAAGTAAAATATTCAGTGTGTTTGTCAAAACAACTTAAGACTCTTTTCTCACTTTTCTGTATGAGGAAGAATGATGTCACTCTGCAAAGAAAAGAAACTCCTACAAAACCAAGAAAAAACACTTAAAGCTTTTGATTCTGGTAAAGTATTGATGGAAACTTTCTTTTTGTATCCCTTTGAACTTTGGGAGTAAAATTAGAAGAAAGAGAAAAGCATGTGACATCACATAACCAGCAATCTTTTTGCTACAACAGTGTATTTACATGAACAAAAATCAATATCTTCCTATCTGGTTAGGAGAAAAAAAAAAATTACTAAAAATTTATTTTTCCCTAACAATTTTGTAGAACCTTTCAGGCAAAACTGGCTACAAATCATGACTCTAAATCAAAAAGTCAATAGCCATAAAAGTTCTCTAAGCATATTTTTATGGACAATGGAATTTTGAAAAGAAGAAAAGCAACAGTTTGAAACAGAATTACATTTCTTCTCTCCCGCACCCCATCTTGACAACTCTAATTCCAAAAATTCTATAAAGCTTTAGAAGTAGTTATCTTGAAGATTGGGACTTTGTAACAATTCTCTTATTTTAAGTTTACTTGGAAGATTCTTTTATTACCTTAATGTGTAACAATCTTGAATGCACTATCTGAATCTAGCAAGCAGCAAAGGCAAAATATTCTAGAACTCTAAAACTCTCTAAAGACAAAATATGTCATCCTTGGTCATTCTTCAGATCTTTCCAATCCTTTGTCAAATTTACTTCTGAATTTTATGTGAAAGCTTTTTACCATTTCAAATTCCAACACTCACTGAAATCCTGTGTTCAGCATCTTAGCATCACGAGCTAGCAAAATTAATTATGTAGCACATCAAGAAAGAAAAATGGCAATCAATATAAATACAGATACTGGAGCACCCAGATTTTCTGTCAATGAATGCTAAATTCAAGAGACAAAGAAACTAAACAAAAATAAAAATTGGCAACAGTTACATCCTGGCATTTCAAAAATAAACCTCCAGTGGATTGTGATAACCCCACTGTGGTATAAGAAATATTGTTTCTTCAGTCGTCTGAAAATAAGGTAAGACAGAAATAGCAGTTGATGAGTAGAAATGAAGATTGAAACAGCAACAGGTGCTGCAAAACAAAACCTTTTATTTGTTCTGGTAACAGACTGTTTCAGACCCCAGCCCTCTGATCAAGTGTTGTGACTCTTCCCAGCTTTGAGGCTGGATTTCCAAAGGGCATTGGTTGCCCCAGGATCAACTGGGGGCCATGTAAGCCTGCATTTAGACTACCTGGGGACAAGTATAGACAGAGGGACAAAGGAAATGTGGGACTTCTATTCCTCATACACATTATTCCCTCATGCTTGAAAAGAGGGTGGTGTTCTCCAATTTTGATCAGTAAATCACATCAAGGTGCAGATGGAAGGTTCTGCACCAACATGTGCAGGAACAAACCCCCAGTGCTGTCTATGAATTCCACCAAAAAGATGCTGCCCATCCTAAATAATTTTTATGACTACCTGTAGGGGATACAGGATGCAAAGATGCAAATGAAAATCAGAGCAAGCTGGAAATATATAAATCATTATTACTAATGATGAACATTGGTCTAGACCCACCTCCAAAATATTTTCTGTAAGAACCACGATAAAGTTTCTTGGGGGAGCCCAAAGAGAACGATGGAGTGATCAGTTATGGTGATCTTTGAAGGGTGTTCCCCTTCAGGAGAGGGGTAAATACAGGATTCTGGCACCTGGCTGTGCCCACAACGATGATGACAGATGCAAACGGGGTGACATAAGGTTCAAGGTAGATCTAAAGAGACCTCTCAGAAAATACATTGTACAGCTTTGGTAAAGAAAGGAAATAATTCAGTTGTCAGAAACACAGATGCACTCAGTGACAAGACTGAGAGATATCCAATGACATATGAGAAATTGTAAAACTTGGGTTTTTTTGACATTTTTTTGGGGGGGGGAGGGGTACTGGTGGTTATTTTGGTTGTGTTTGTTTGCAGGTTTTTTGTTTAGTTTTGCTTGTTTGCTTTATTGATTTTTTGGGTGTGCATTTTTTTTTCATTAACACATTGCTAAATATTTACTTTGAGATGCACTTTGATGTAAAGATCAATATACATGAGAATGTGAGAACACAATCACAGGAAGACAGGTAATTAGTAAATAGTGGTAGAGGAAAATTTAAAAAACAACATAAAATATAGGTGAGTGAAAAGCAGGTTTTATAAAAGAATAGGTTTCACCTTTGCAAAAGCCCTGATCCTAAAGGTGTCTTCTCAGGGGTATGTGCTTGCAAATATTCAGAGCTTTCTATTTGGTACATGTTTTTCCCCAAACTGTAACCAATGAGCTTTAAAAGCAATGCTAATCTTTCTGTATGTGATCTTATTCCTACTGGCAGGTGGGAACAGCAACCTGAAACGCTTCCATGTGTCCAATGTTGAGAAAAACAGCAAAGTCAGACCCTATAAGCCACCTGAAAGAATTAAAAAAAAAAAAAAAACAAACACCAAAAAATTCTTAAGATTTTAGGAGAGATATGAAAATTAAAAGAGTAAAAAGGATCACCCCTATTTCATATATCTCTTTCAATTTTTTAAGGGTTGTATTAAGTCATCACCAGTATTCAAAATATTACAGTTAACAGATTTCTGTTCTTCTGCCATATCCAATTACTAAACAGAAAACTACTGCTATAAAATGCAGTCTGTGCTGAAGACTACCACATCCCTATGTCATCAAAAGAAATTCCCCTTCCCTCTCTGACAGCTGCTGCTAAGTTAAATCTGTGCTCCTGTGGATTCTGAGTTACATACCATAATATCAAAGTCAACATTTTTCCTTATGAAGTCAGCAGCTGGAAAATCAATTTATCAATCAACTATTAAGTCCCTATTACTTTACATATGTATTTTGAGTAGATATTTAAGAGGTGAGGCAAAAATGTGTTTCTGCTAAATATTTCCCTGGACAGTTTATACTTCAAAGTGCATTTCACATTATAAGGAATACATAATCTGCTTACAGTTTTTTAGAGTCAGAAATGTTCAAATCACTTCATGGAGATTTTGGACTCTCCTTTACTCACTTTTTAGGCCATCACAAGTATGATGA
Source organism: Buphagus erythrorhynchus (assembly GCA_013400855.1). NCBI lineage: Eukaryota > Metazoa > Chordata > Aves > Passeriformes > Sturnidae > Buphagus > Buphagus erythrorhynchus. The sequence goes on from VZTT01023303.1 coordinate 26,178, forward strand.
CATGAAACCTACCAAGCACTGCTGCCCTGAGCCAGCTGAATTCCCAGTCACCTGTAATGCTGGCAATTAATTCCAGTGACATGAACTAAAGTGATTTTAATTGTCACACTGAAAGTGAATACAGGACTAAATGCCTGTGAAGCACATAGAACAGGCAGCTGGAGACTTCAATCAATGTTAATATGTTCTGTTAGAATCACAGAGGGAGAGTAATAAAGACAGTGCAGCATACAAAAGGTGCAGAGGACTAAATCAAAAGCACAAACTTGAGCTTGAGATAAATCTGATCAAGGTTACAAATACTGCATGAGACCTGGAAACCAACAAGAAAAAGTATCAGTGATGTGACAAACATGAGAAAGGAAAACACCTTTTCAGGTGTAAGATGTAGCTGCTGTATATCTTATTCTAATATACTTCATCATCTTGGTTCATAAAAGTCATGGTGATTTAATGCTTTCTCAACACTGTCCCATTCTGCCAATCTGCTGATTTGCACTGCACTTTTTATTACAAACATGAAACCTGTAAAAATCGTGTCCATCCCAATATTATCCAAATGGCTATACTCTTCACTGTTCTGGAGAATTGCTAAGGAGAAATGCCCAAAGCAATATCACAGAGCCTTTCTAATACATCTGACACTTCGGTAGTAAAACATGATAATGAACAATAATTACCTCGCAAGTAAGACTCACACTCCTCCCATCTCTCTGGGTGACAGAATAATGCTCTCCTGCCAGCAGTGGTTTCTGTTTGAGAGCCCCATCCACATTATTTGCCAGATTTCACCTGAAGACATTTTCATAGACATTAAATTATTTATTTCTTTTTAAAGCAGTATCTTCAGTGACCAGGATCTGTCAACGCTATGTGCAACTGCAGAGTAACATTAAATCTGGAAAGCTAAATGCAATCACAGTACATCCTTCATTTAAAAAGTCAGTCTGGAAAACTCAGATGAATTAATGTTGAGAAAGCAGCTAGAGGGTCTAACTGTAAGGAATGCATAGCACTATCTGTATATTGTTTTAACACAGAAGTCACTGTTTCATGCTTTTGAGATTTTAGTCAAATACTCTCCTAGAAAAAAAAAAAAATCAGCAATTATGAACTGAAACTCCTAAAAAACATATTCTGTTATTTGGAGATCACTCACCCACATTAATGTATGCAAAGAATCAGACTGTAGCTTCTATTTATGTCACAGCCAGTAATAGAGTCAATATTCAAAATAAATTAAAAAAAAAAAAATCAACCCTCCCTGAATTTTGCCATCACCTTTCATTAGATTTCTATTCATATTCTGAGAAGTGCTGTAGGCAGGAGTTTGCCTCTCAAATGCTTTAACCACAATGCAAAGACCCTGGGGTTAGCTCAGCTGGTCAGAGCACGGTGCTAACACTGCCAAGGTTGTGGGTTCAATCCCTGTATGGGCCATCTGCTTAAGAGCTGGGCTTGATGATCCCTCTGGGTCCCCTCCAACTCAGACTATTCTGTGATTCTGTGGGAATAATTGATTCTTGACAAACTGGCAAAGTGGTGATGCCCCACGCAGATGGCAAGGGAATTCTCATAAGAAAAATAGAAATAAAACTAAAAAACACAGTGGCACTGGTACTCAACTGCATCCATATATTATACCCAGTTATTACCCACCAGAGAGGGAAAATAAGCTAAGTGACATGAGCACTTACTGCATTCCCAGTCAGCAGTCCCTCTGCTCTGAGATTAATAACTCGGGTATTTATCATGGCTATCCCTTTGTTCTGCCCATCCCTGCATTAACAAGTCCATAAAATAGGTCCTAGAATGCTGGCTGGGAACATTTTCATTTTGCTTACGAGTCCCCTGCACAAGCAGACCTGCCCTGCTGCAGCCTGCTCCTGATGGGAAGCTCCAGGACTGGATGGAGGGGTAGCAGAGAGCAGCACGTGCTGGTCCTTAGGCTAAGGTCCTGGGGTCCCACCTGTGTCTGATGGGCAACCTCAGGAATAACTTCTGCCATATTTAATTTCTACTGACCTCAGTAAATTTTCAAAAGGAAAATCTATTTCAAAAAAATTTCAAAAAGGACCAAATCTAGACTTAGTCTGCAGCTTAAGCCTCCAGTACTAAAATGGAAAAGATTACAAACAGCCCCCCTGCCCCATCTGTCGAAAGGACACCACAAACTCGGGGAGATTCTATTGCAGACCAAACCCACAGAACTTCAGTTTATACCCAGCTTACACACTGATGTGCACTGAAATACGTATTTCTCAAAATCTCTCTAGAAACAGCCAATCTCAAACCATCAGGAGTGGGAGAGAGCAGCAAGAAGGGGAGAGTTTATAGGGAGAAGAGCATAGGCATGCTGCATGGATTAAATTCAAGTTTATGGCATTCCCTAAATTATGTGAAGCAGCTGGAAAATGAAGCAACCTGCAACACCACCCACTCAAACATCCTCTCCTTGCCTTGGGGGTTTCCATCAGGTTTTAGTCTTGCTGCACAGCCTACAAGATGTTCTAAATAAATATTAGGACACTTTGACGAAAGGAAAATAAATCTCTCTTGAATGTTGTATAGTTGGAAGCTACTCACAAGATTTCACACTGGACAAGGTCTTACAAAATAAGTAATACATAAAAACAAGGGGAAAGAAATAGATGATGTAAAGGTTAGCTTTACATTTTTTACTTTCAGTAATTCATCCATTTCTCTTACTACCTCTTTAGTTAAATATAATCTGTTCAGTGCTCTGAAAGTTTCATTAAGTCCTTTCGCATTATTATTATTATTATTATTGTTATTATTATTAACACGGGGAAGAAGGAAGGCAAAGGACAGGACAGTCAGGACAGATTACTTGTGTAGGTAAACTTGAAATTTAGCAAAGATAAACTTGAGTGTGGCAATAAGTTACAAACAGCCCGGAAATGAGCAGAACGAAGATGCTGGGAAGCTTTGCCCTGCTAATGGAAACCTGTGTGGGCAGGGGTCCAGTTTGGGGAGTGCTGGTGGGGCTGGCACTGGGGGCTGCACAGGGGTCACTTCAGTACAGCCTGTGGCCACAAGAGAAGGGCACAGCAGCAAGGGACACCTTCCCCAAGCCCTCTCCACTGCTTCTGCCATGAGGGACGAGAGTAGGAGCTGCAGAAGTGATGAGTCACAAAAAGAACACAAAACTCATCACATGCTGCTGCATAAGGCAGGGGTGTGAGTAGATATGAGAATGTAGTTATTTCAGGCTACCACCCACCTGGATTGTTTTAGAAGCAGCAGCCACTCAGAGGCTGAAAAAAAAAAATACAATACAACTTGTGCCTCTTACTTTAAATGAGAAAAGCTAGAAAAGTATACACAGAGAAAGAATGTAATTAATTAATTATTACAAATTAAATTACATTAAGTTCTGTTATGCCCAGCATCTTAATTTTTTTATTATTATCAACTGGGGGGGATGTGGGGTGTGATTGGTGTTTTTTTGTTTGTTTCTTCTTCTTCCTTCAAAATTCTTTTCTTTCCATATCCCTACTGAAAAGAAAAAAAAAAAGGAAAAAGAAAATGCTACTACTTTTTACCAACATGCAAAATGCTCTTTTTTTCAAAGACTTGCAGTGTTGTGCTTACAGTTGGACTTGATTCTTAAAGGTTTTTCTGTTTTGTTTTTACTGAATTATGACCAGAGGGCCCTCAAACAACATTTTCTCTTAAAACATCAACCCTCTTTTTCATGAAACAAGAATGTCAAGATTCTCCTAATGTAAATCAATACACAGGTATTAGTAGTACCAATGTTTCTTCGTGCAGTATATTAAATTATTCTTTTTTAATACCCAATGCACCTTTCCCTCTACAAGTAGATTACTAAAACTCACTTTATCACTTCAACTCCTCCACCACCTGAGAGAACATATATTCTTAGATAACCCTGATACCTATGACTATGAATGTTTCAGAGTTCTGTTTTTTATTTCTGAAATACATTAATTATCCTCATTTCTGGGGAGGGAAAAAAAGTTTTCTTTAAACTTCAAGAAATACTACATTGAGAAAATTTATGTCTTGTTCTTATCATTAAATAAACAAAATTTATATTTTCATAACATTTCTATACCCAAATGGCATTATTCACTACCATGCCAACAGACTGCTTAGGTTCCTCACATTTTAAAGTATTTTTGGGGTGGAGCCAATTCAAGCCCCTCCTGCACATCAGGCACTGCAGAGTGGGCAGTAAGGACCACCAGAGGAGCACACAGTGCCTGCAAGGACATTGCTGGTCCTGGGAGGTTTCCTTTCCCACAGGAGGCTGCAGATGGCAGCTCCTGTGAACCTCGGGGCTCAGAGGCACTTGCTGCTGTAAGGTGACATCTCTGCAGCCCTCTGGGGAGGGCACAGAGAAGGGACAAGAGCCAGCAGCGAGATGGATGGAGAAAGCTGGAGGCCATGACTTGGTATTGAGGGATGAGACACACAAGGCTGGAGACTTGGAGCTAGGTTTCTAGAAGATGCAGCAGGAAGACGTGGTGCAGTAATTTAGGGCACACTCCCTAAAACCTTCTCAGGAGCCTCACATCATTTAAAATGGCCCTGCTCCCTTTCAGTATTTTAGGCTGTTAATGAGTGTAAAGCAAGATGATTTAAAGGATATTACATATGTTTCATGGCACCAACAGGCAAAGTGGCTATGTAGTGGGAACACTGACATAGTTATTGTCAATATTTTGTGTTACACATAACAAAATGTATATTTTTCTGTAAAATAGGTAACACAGGGTTGTCTTTAACTAGGGACCTTTCAGTCTAATTTTAAATACATATACAGATTAAAGCCATCTTTTCAGAAAATAAGTCCACATGAAAGTACTCTGGTGAATGAAATAAAATGCACCAGTTTAAATGCAAATTTTTGATCTAATCATCTCCACCGAACCTTATACATGTACTACTATTAAAAGGGAAACCTATCTGAAAACTAGAATTCAGTCCACAGAAATTATATCAGCAGAAACACAATTCTGGAGAACATAAATTTACAGCTAAAGTTAATGACCTTTCTAGAATATAGCAAGAAACCAACATAAAGAAAGCAGCAATAGATTTTCTATTATTCTTGGTAATTTAAGTCTTTAAATCAATTCTTCACTTAGCATGGTATTTCTCCTCCAAAACACTACACAAAGAAAATTAACCATTATAAATAATGGTTTAATTAATTGACTTAAAAAAAAAAAAAGTCAGTCCCTGTAGATTATCTGGCAGATAAGTATCAAGAGAAATATGTTACTTAAGACAATTAGTGAAAGGTTCAAAAGTTCATTCCTGATTTGAAACAGCCTTTAGTACTCTCCAAATAATTTCTATCAAAACTGGGTGGTTTATAAATCCATTTCTTAGTGATTTCTCATAAAGACACTAACGCTGCACCTCAGTTTGGAAGGAGCTAAACTGATCATGTTCCACCTCCACCATGACCCATCTGCGCATTGGGAGGAGGAAAAACACACCCCAAGCACCTCCCACCTGCCTGCTATAGCCTCGGTGTCCCCATAAAGGAAATTGTGGTGTTTGGAGCATCTCACGGGTTCCTGAGGACCAAGAGTGGCTCCTGGCACTCAGCTCTGCCCTAGGTGAGACTCAGCCCCCTCCTCTCTGCTGCCCAGGACATCATAGCTAGAAGGAGAAACCATGGCTTTCTTCATTTCCACAGAATCCAGAAAGAAGTAGGTGAGGAAAATGGGATGGTAAACAGAAAATATGGCTAAAAAATAACCTGACCACAGTTCAGGCTGGTTGCCTGCATGAGCACCCTTTCCCCAGCAATAGATCCCAGCACCTGCTAGTTCCAATAAAGGTAGTGAAAAATGGTACCATTCTGTTTGAGCAGGAGACCAGATACATGTGCAGGTTTTCAGATGAGAATATTCACACATGCACATCTATTATTGCATAGGGTTGCATTCAATAGTCAATCAGATCCAGCAGGATCAAGGGTATGATGATAACTGGTTTTAAGAGTTCCACAAACACATGAGGTGAAAGGTTTAGAAGTGCTTTTTCAAAAAAAGGCCAAGAAAACTGATGCTATATAAAATACCACAGAGACATTCAAGGATATTTAATACTTTGGAGGTCTGACCATTAGCTTCAATTTGAAAGTGAATGCTTTGAGAGTAATCACTTAGTACTCATTTGTAAATCCCACTGGATATCTTCCCAAGTTCTTTGGAAAATTTTGGCCAAGAGTGCTTATGGATAAGGGACTTTTGATCGAGCAAAATATTTCTGGCGCCTTAAAGAGGCACTTCACTGCTGAGTGGAATCTACAACAGCATCTAGACTTTACTGCTCATTGATTTCTTTAACTGCCTCTGCATTGCTTTAAAGTCTCAGTGGTATTGTTTTTCTTTTGATGCCCATGGATACAAAATCAGGATTTTAAAGATGATCCATCTGCATTAAAGTAACAATTTTTTAATTTATAAATTATGTATATCAAAGTATGTTGAACATACGTAGATATACCATTAGGCTTCTTTTCATATCTAGCACTGGTTATTCAAGAAGTACACAAGTTACATGAATAAAACAACAACAGAAATAACCCTGTGCTGAAGAGCTTACAAGCAGGAATTCTGCATAGAAAACCACAGACAAAATTTTCAGTGTAAACCAATCTCACAGTGATGACATTAGAATACAAAATTACACTCAGACATGACACTGTGGGGGAGTAAAATAGTAACAAGAATGTTTGTATGACTTTGGGGAGAAGAGGCAAGAATGGGATCATACTGAGCATTTGTCAACACCCCTCTCAATAGCACACAATTAAAGCAAGCTGCTCCCACGTCTGACCTTCCCATGGTTTGGTTCACAGAGCAGGGAACACCCGGACAAAGGGAACTCAACTCAACTGGACAAAATTAGATAGGGCCTCTTCAAATGCTCTGTATTCTCATTAGGTGTGTGCAGTGCAGCCTAGAGCTAGTCCAAGAGAACCCCCCTGGCACAGACAGAAGGGATCCCAGCTCCCAAGGTCTCGACCCACAGATCTGCTCCTGCTGGGCTGCCCTTTGTGCTGAGGTAAGCACTGCCTAACATCCCCTGTCATGGCAAGGGGAAGATAGTTTGCACATTTTAATGGGAAATCTATTGTTAAAATCCCTTAAGCCTCATAAGCAATCTGTAAGAAGTTTTTTGAAAGAAAAAAAGAATTGTTTTCTCCATACCTCCCCAAAGAAAGTGTTGGCTTCAGCAGTCCATTAACAGAAATGACTGCAGGTGCCTATCTTTCCTGCTAAAATTAAAAAGCTTTATGCTTACTCCTAATTATATTATTATTCATCGTAAACATTGTCTCTAATCCTGAATTGTTCTATCTCTCAGTATCCTAATAGTAGCTCACATTTTCTCTGTTACACATTTTTTCCTCAAGGTCCAGGATTTTCTTATCTGGTGATTAAAACTGTTTAACCAATTTAACTACTTTTCATAGTAGCAGCACATCAATAAATGGGAGAATATTGTTTTTTGGGTTCCTACTGAGAAGATAAAACTCAGCAGTCTCCCAGTACAATAAAGATAAAACACACAGTATCACTCAGGCCAGAATGCTGCAGAACAAAGTTGTATTTCATGCCCTTCACAGACTCAGAGAAGTTACTGCCCAGGGTTGCACACTTAGGAGTGCTCACTGTTAGCAAGTGCACAGCTGGAAAAACACACATCATCAGGAGGCAGCAACTGCTAGGAAGCCTGCAGTCAGTGTGGAAAACCTTGAGCATCAAGGACTTCCTGCAATCTGCCCAACAGATTATCACCATGGTCATCCAGATTACAGGCAAATGTGATCAGGGAAGTCACAAAGAGGATTAGGACTTTAACCACAGTGGCAAGATGACATAGCTCAGAATGGAGGTCTAAATATAGGCAGGGAAGAAAAAAATCTACTTAGCTATACAACCCATAGAATCACTTGTGAAAAGGAGTGAAGGGCAGAAAAGCAAAGGGCCAGGAAGTTGTTGGGTGGGTGATGTTTATATCCAGCTCCCTTGAGACACTCAGGCAATTGTAATAGCAGCCAGGCATTTCAGAAACAGCCATCTGAAACCAAGGAAGCCTCACAGTGAATTTATAGCACACTCTCAGACTAAGATGATTTCTTTTAACCATGTCTATGGAACTGTCTACCCAGTCAGTTACTTTAACTTTGAGAGACAACTGTAAATACATTGCTAAGAGTAACACTGCCATATATCCTGCCTGATGCTGTATATCCAGGCATCCACTGCTCAGCTGTCTGCTAGGTAAATATCTGTCATACCCCAAAGTTAGAAACAGCAGAAAGATGTGATGAGAAGCTTTTCTCCTGGCAAAACCTGTTCATTAGGAGCTCCATGATCAATCAATGAAGAAGCTTCACTGATGGTGAAGCACAAACTGGTACTTCCTAGAGGCTACCTTTCTCCACTGGAACCCAGAACTAAGGCTGAATAAATAAACTCCAGGGTGAATGAAAGGGAAGAAGATGGATGTGAGATTCACTAAGACAATGGGAAAATCTAAACTCAAAACCAGAAAAAAATCTATTTTTTCTGTAATTTCCGTAATTTAATGAGAAGTTACAGGAGTTGAAGCTTCACAAGAGTATCTGTTACATATATAGACATACATCTTTAATAATATACATAAAAATATAACCCTTTTATTTTATTTCATAGACAGCTCTCAAATTATGGAATGAGTTGAGGTTTTTCTTTTCAAATTGTATTTTACTACCTTTCAGTTGTTATTGGCCATTAGATTGAGAACTTAAGAAATCAATACACTTTACCTAATATATCAAAAGGAATGAAGACATTCCATTCAAATAGAAAGGGGATTAAATAAAATAAAGCATGCCTCATTAATAATAAATTTGTTTCAGAGTTTTATAATTTTTTATGTGAAAATCAAAGCTGCATAACAGAAATAATTTTCAAATATGCAAAATAATAATGAAAACAGCAAGGGGGGAAATAAGAAATAATTTGGTTAATATTATTGTTTATCAAGTTAATAACACTTATCTCTGGGGCACAGTGAATACAAGTTAATGTTTATATAACTCATGGAAGATGAAAGGTGCTATTTGAAGCAGCAGGTATTAAAACATAGGTGTAGCTAATTCTTATTTTAATTTTCCATTTACATGGTAATTTTTTTTAATCGCTGTTGCATCCAAATACTCTCACAAAAAGCTGACTTTGAAGCAGAAGGTAGATCCTTTTCTTCCAAAAATGACTTGGCTATGCTCAGTTTGAATTACCATACTGCTAAACTGACTGATTCCACAAGATGCCAAATAAGAAGCCAAGACATTTCTTTCCTGCCTGTTTACATAGACTACAGCCATGCCCTGCAGGTGTTCACTCTTCTCTCTTGGGGTTTTCATTTTTTATTCTACATGTACATAAACTTCTGTGGAAAGGCTTGTGCCCTGAGGGGCTGAGAAAAATGGCAGCCTTTTCAAAATAATCTGTAGCAGACTTTGTGGGGGATGAAGGTGTGAGGAAAGCCAGCAGTTCCAGCTGCAGGGAATGTTTGTACCAAAAAGCACATGCTCATTCCACTTTCTGAGACAGGCCAAGGAAGTCTGCAGCAGTCCCTGTCTTCCAAAAACACATTTATCAGGTCTCACACAGAAGCTCTCCTGTTAGTACACCAGACACACAGATATATTTGGACAATGACTGAGTCGGCAATATTTAATATCTTTGCATCTTATTTGTCATTTTTCAAACTACACCATCTTACACATGCTACTCCAGTGTCAGTGTCCTCCTGGTTCATCTCCCCAGGCTCCCCTGGTAACCAAGTTCTTAAGAATAATAATTTAATTAATTCCTCCTCCCACCAACAGTGCCTCCCTAGCTTTACACACCAGCAAACTATGGCAGAGTTTACCTAACACGAAAAGTTTCTAGACCAAAATATAGCAAGCAAACAAATAAAACCCAAGTTCTGTGCCTCAGCTAGTCCTCCCAAACAGCCTGTCTCTCATCTCAGGCTCCCACCACAATCTGCTGGAAATCCTCAGCTCAAGACATCATGCTAGTTTTGATATGTGCTGCCTTTGGAAAACTTTGTTACACATCAATTCATTCTCTGTTTATCTGCTTACCTTTATTTTCTCTTTCCATCGGTGTTTGTTTCATAATGCTGTTGAGATGATGGCAAAAGGTCAGAGAAGGTCGTATCACCTTCCAGCTTTCCATCCCTCCTTTAGGAAGAGAAGCCACATCTGCTAGGTCTGAGTGGTGTTTCCAGTGCCACACTAGCTGTGGTTCTGCCATGTGGAATACTTCCCGTTGTGCAGCTCACCTCAGGGCCCTGGAACGCGGGCAGGGTCACCTGTCACAGCTGCAGAGCTGGCAGGGGCCACCCCCCCTCTGCCCATCCTGCCAAGGGCTGCAGAGGGAGGCTGCTCCATCCCCTGGGCTTTGACTCCTGCAGAAACCACCCCAAAAAACATCACCTGCCTTCCTTGACTTGCAAAGCTGTGACAATAATAAACATCTAAGACCACCAGAGGAAATTGGGCAGGCTCTGTGAAAGCAGAGCTGACGCAGACAACTGTGTCACCCATGATAAATCAGACAGGAGTATTCAGAAGCAAGTAGTGATTCACATTACTCACCCAAACCAAATAAAATGAAAACTTGCCATGGAACAGGATAACCTTTAGTTTAGGGACACAACCATAAATCACAAAATGAGGATTTTTTTTTTAGAAAAATATTTCCAAATTTTCTGGCTCACCTTAAGCCTTTTTCTGTGACAATCACTTGTGGACTGAGATGAGAGGGTAGATGATTCCTTCCTCCTTGTTCTTATAAATACAACCTTCTAATTTTTTGAAAGATCTTGGAGTTACCCAGACAGTGACATATCTATCATTGTTAAAACTGATTTGCCTCACATTGACCATGAGTGCCAAGGGGAATTTAAACTCCTGCCTTGCAAAATAAACCATCAAGCACAGGAGCTGCTTTTCTTGTACTTACAACAGAGAAATACCAAGGCTTTCAAAAAAAGTACACTATCTACCCATTTTACTTTCCATCACAGTTTCTAAAATTAAATTTTGCAGTCTGAACATAGCAGTCCAGAACTGGGAAAAGGCTGGATATTAAATCTGCCAGGTCAGCCCAGGACTAACAGTAGCTCCATTCAGAAAACCAGGATTAGAATACATATCACCAAAGGAGAAATCTTAAGAAAGTAGAAATCAAGATATTCCCATGGTGCTAGTTTGGGAATATGTGTACAGGTACAGGAAAAATTGCCCACAACCCAGCAATTGTTTTTTTGTTGGTTTTTTTTTTTTCCTTTTTCCCAGTAAGTCAATTGATGTAATCACAGAATTTCTGACCTGGCACATAATCAACAGTATGTAGATTAAAAACAAAACAAAACAAACTAATAAAAAAAAAAAAACAACCATGAGCAAACAAACAAAACAAAATAAAACAAAAAAACCCCAAACAAACAAACAAACAAAAAAAAACGCAACAAAAAAGTGATTTTGTTTCTGTGCAAACTCAGGTCTCCACACAGGCTGAGTAAGCAGCAAATGGATGCTTAACAATGGCAGGTGGGATTTTTATTCTTCTGTTCCCAACCAAGTTAGTCTGGTTAGCTTTCTGCAGAGAACAAGCCTGCAGAAATCATGACAGTCTAGGAGAACTCTTGGGTCAAACAGATATTGTTTGCATTAGGAGTAAAATAACTCAAAGTACAATGAAAACTACAGAGAAAACTGCAGAAAGTACAAATATGTCCTGCAGTTTAAAAAATGCCTTTTACCACAGAACCAGAATGGATCAAAGAGAGGATGTGTTATTCTCTCTCCTCTCTCTTGGAGGCTATAATAGAAGAGTCAAGTACAAAAAACCCATTGGGAAACTCTGCACATTCAAAATTATTCTACTTCAAGTCACAACGTGTACTACTGAGGTGCTTAGCTTGATAAAGGTGAAATCTTGTCTCTAAAACTCTGCATGTTCTTCAGACCCAATCTTATTTTAAAGTAATTGACTGAAACTTAATCTCTGGATTCAGTCATGTAGAAAATAAGTTTGGACTACTAAAATTAGCAGCAAGTCTTCCCAGAGCTTAATCTTTTAAAATATTTTAACAAAAGTTTTTGAAATTTTATCTCAGTGGTGTTTCCAATGCTACTTTCTAATAAAAATTAAAATACATTCTTATCCATAGCAGAGTAAGTAAGTCCACATATTCTGATGCTTTGTGCCAGCAAAAAGACAGAATAATATGTAACTTTTCCTTTCCTTTAGCCATAATACAGCAAATCATATTCAATGGGTAGATTATTGTACCTGAAGGGGCTCATATTAAAAAAAAAAAAAAAAGAAAAAATCACAAATAATGTTATCTAATAGTATTTTTTTTTCTTCTTACATAATAAAATAAAAGTAATTAAAAGCATTTCTGCCTTTGGGTTTGTTTTTTTTTTTTTTTTTCCTTAGGAAAGTTTTTCCCTTCCGCCTTTTTTAAAAAAG
>VZTT01023305.1:0-12500 GCA_013400855.1 Buphagus erythrorhynchus
TTGTTCCTCTTGGCATCACAAGATTTGTGTAGTCACTGTTTGAACTCTCAATTGAAAACCATTTCCTATAGAGACACTTGAGTATACAGTGACTCATATTTTCCTCATGCTGTTGAATATTTTGGACCAAATCTTATCCCATCAAGATGCAGGTGTGGCAAGACAGCAAAACAGGAAAGAAATCCATCTAGAAATCACATTTGAGTACCCAGAAATGCCATTAGGCTCAACAGGCATCCTCAACATTGTGAACAGCCTGCAGAGAACAAGTAGATGTGGTGAATAAATAAGGCAGACTGAAGACAAAGGCTTAATATAAAAGTCTTTATACAGTGGTAACTAGAAGGTACCAGATAGAATAAAAAGCCCACAGGATGTAAAATAACAAATTCAAAATGGGAACTTTTTAGCAGTGTCTAAGGGAAGCCATCCAGTACTCCCAAGGAAAACAGCTCTCACCAGAGCAGTGACACTGATGGCACATGGTGGATGAGCCTCTGCCATAAACATGTGGAGACATTCATATAGAAGTTGACACCTTTCCCTCTTGTACATGTGAAAATAGTCTAACTTTGTGTTCATGCAGGCTGTGGTTAAGTTTGGGAGCAGATAATACTCTTTTAGAGTCACAGAATGATTTAGGTTGGAAAAGAACTCTTGAGGATTGTCGAGTCCAGCCATTCATCCAGCACTGCCTAGCCCACCACTAACCCATGTCCCCAAGTGCCACATGGCTTTTAAATCCCTCCAGGGATGGTGACTCAAACAAATAACAAATAAGAAAGTGAATGAAATCATTTGAGAAGTTCAGCATTAAATGGAAAGACACCTTGGAAGTGCCCTTTCTTTGGTGGTTCATTCAGTGGTGTCTAATCTTGAAATGTCTTCCTGCAGCAAGGGAATTTGAGGCACTGAGCCCTTCCAGTGGAAGACATGTTATTCAGTGTTTTGTAGGAAAGTCCAGCGTGTGCTGAAGGTGTAAGTTCTGCTTTAGTGGAAATCTCAGCATCAGTTGCTCCATTACAGCATGTTTTCTCAAAGTGCTATAGATGGTTTATAATCCAGAGGAGCAAACATCTCTAATTTTGATATTAGCAAAAAGTTTCTTTTCATTCTTCAGCTGAGAAGCCAGATAGAATTTTGAGTAGTTTGTTGTGTTTATAGTATAGACAGAGCCTCAAGGAAGTGTTTATCTCTTAGTTTCCTTCCTATCTGCTCTCTGGTTGAGATCTGGGTAACTAGAGACTCAGAAATACCATCTTGTAGTCACAAAGTAAAAAAAAAAAATACAGTTTTGAAAATTTTAAGACAAACACTTAATGCTGAGATAGAATGGCAGGAATTAAGTGAGGGCTGTGAAATTCACCTGTGAGGCACTGAGACACCACAAGAGGAAACGGCCTCAAGTTGTGCCAGGGAGGATTAGGTTGGATATTAGGAAAAAATTCCTCACCCAAAGGGCTGTCAAGCTCTGGCAGAGGCTGCCCAGGGCAGTGGTGGAATCCCCATCCCTGGAGGGATTTAAAAGCTGTGTGGGTGTGGCCCTTGGGGACAGGGGTTAGTGGTGGCTTTGACAGTGCTGGGGGAGTGGTTGGCTCAGTGACTTTCGGGGGCTTTTCAGAGCTAAATGATTCTGTGATGCTCTGACCTTTTAGCTTTCCCAAAAATTGCATGTTTTCCAGTCTTACAGAAGGATCCACAGAGGACAGTGAAGGTGTTTGGGTTTGTGTGGTGTTTTTTCTCCCCTGGTTTCAATTGCCTGGGCTCCTTATTAATTGTTGAAGCAACATTTGCTCTGTTGGCATCAGCAGTGCAGGAAAGGAGAGGGGAACTATCTCAGAAATACAAAGAGCTGAGATATTTTGTGATCTCTTCCCACTCAAACATATCCTTCAAATCACATTCCCTCAGTCAAGGGAAATAATTTCAGTTACCCTGGTCGCAGTAGAAAGCAGCCCTCTTTTTGAATGCCTTTTTTCATTACTGTAGATATGTTTCTGAGATGAGAAACGATGTTTCTTCTAATTACGGTTACATGTAGTTAATTTCCTTTTTTTAAAAGCTCAGTGTGAAAGGCAGTTTCCTTTAAAAAAGAGAGGGGGGAAGAAAAAAGTGATACAGCTGATGTTCCTGTTGCCTTAGCAACAGATTTATTTATTAGGGTCTGAAATGACATGAGTTAATATACCACATACCTGCTGATCGGCAAACTCTCCTATTTCAGCTCCAGTTGACAATTAAGTCCTGGGCAGCTACAGCCAGGGGTTAATGTTACTCATTAGGAGAACTAGGTCATTACTGGGAAATCAAGGCACTTAAGGCAGCATGGATAAAATACAAAATTCAACATCTCAAGGAGTGAGGGGTTTTATGTTAATTAACCTTATTTTCCTTTCATTAAAAAAAAATCTTTCATACATGCATATGACAGTGGATCAATTAATTGGGAAAGGAAAAAAAAAAAAAGAAGTAAGCTGTAGTTTACTTTCCTCTCCTAGTTGTCTTCATTTCCTTTGGAAGGGTTTCATTATTTTATGGAAAATTCTTATGTCTATATGATGAGTAAAAAGGGTATTAAAATTAAGAAGGGAATCATCATGGAAATCAGCTTTACCACAAGGGAATGAGCAAATAAAAGCCTTGGAAATGAAAATAAATAAGCTTTGCTAATACCTCACCTAAGGAGCAGAATATAAGCCCATCAGAGCTTGGAGATATTTAGAGGTACTTCTTTGCTTCTTTATTAAGCAGTTACATAGTTATTTGACCTTCAGAAACCGAAACTTTACAGAACTAATTCAAGTTGTTGGCAAATATTCTATTTACAGGAAGCTGATCAGTGGTGTAGCCAACAGTAACTCCTGTAGTTAGTAATTGGCTTCTGATTTCCAGGAAAATTAAATATATTCTCTGAAAGTTTTATTAAGATATCTGAGTGGGAGTTTTAACTTGATAAGTCATAAGTGATTTAATAAAGCTCTCCTGAAAGCCTTTATTTACTAACTTTTAGCAGGCTTCATTCTGCTAGTGGAGAACTTAATAGGCTGAAAAGGAATCATATTAAAATGAAGCTTTTTTTTTTACTCACTGCTTCCCCAAATACACTTGGTTCTTTCACTTCCTCTAAGCACTTTATTTTCTGTATTTAAGCTCTGTGGCCCAATTCTGCTTCTTATTGTATTTTGACCAATTTGGTGTAAAACCTTTTCTCGTTCCTGTGAAGTCAAGGCTGAAACATCAACTTACCTGGTCTGCACATAGTGAACCACTGTATCAGGTGGGAAGAGCACTGTTCCCTGTAACAAAAGCAAGATTAAAACCCCATGGGTGTTTTCCATCAGCATGGGATAGTTTTACTCTCTGATGCACCTTTCAGGAATATAATAAAAATGCTGAATATTATCAAGATTCTGCCTGAAATATCACACAAAGAAACTTTCCTTCAAGGCCAGGTGGCATTGGAGCAGCATGGTCTTGTGGGAGGTGTCTCTGCCCATGGCAGGGATGTTGGGACGAGATGAACTTTAAAGTCCCTTCCCACCCAAACCATTCCATGATTTCTGTGGTGCTGTGATTCCCTCTGTGCTATCCAGATGCTCACAAAGCAGCCACTTCAGTGCCACCCTCCAGAGCCTGTTATAATAAATGCTTTAGCCATGGTTGAAAAACTGATTTTGACTTAATGTAAGACTGCAACTGCATCACCTAGACAGTTGAAGAATATTTAAGTTTGGAACAGATGCATCACAGATTGCCCTAACAGCTCCAGTAAGATTGGCTCTACCTTTTCCCAGAATGGGAAATTCATTTTATGGGGGATTTTTTTTTCCTCCTGTATAGTTGTGAAACCCAAGTCTTTGAGCAGAATCACATGTGAATGGGTGGGATTGAGGAGTCCTCTCAAGGCTTTTCCACCCATGGCTCTCAAATCATTCCTTTTCTACTCCATTCACCTAATTTGGTTTTGGCCTTTCAAACCTCATCCTTCTGTCTTTGCCAGGCTCAGTTCCCTGGGCATCTCCTCACACATAGTCTTGTGCAGCAGATTTGCATCTCACTCTTCTCTGGTTCCTCAGCCTTTCTCTGTCTCCATCACTTCACCCCTTGTCTCTGCAAGGAACTTTCTACAACATATCCAAGATACAATTTGCAGTTTTACTAGGTAATGGTGTGTTTGAGCTTTTTTTTCATCTTGTTCTTCATATGTTCTGGAAAACTTTGGACAGGATTTTTCTAGAAGGTTATAGTCCAAGATAAGTGTCAGTTTTGGGAAACATCATAGGCAAGGACAGAAGAGGTTTTGTAATACAAAATCCCCAGCAAACTTAACAGATGGTGCCACCAGCCCCCTTTGTAAGTCACAGCACCCTGGCCTAAAGTATGGGAATAACCTTCAAGAGACAAAAATCAAATATTTCATAAGCAAGTGATCTAATATTCATCCTTATTTTCACCAGTAATAGGAGGGTTATGTTTCTTCCATCAAAGCTTTTTTTAATTAGTTTCCTTTTCTTGCCACACTGCCACTGTTCAAGTCTGTTCTCTTTGTCTTCTTCTCCTCCCTGCTATCTTTTTTCCATATTTTCATGCTTTTTTGACCCTCCCTGTATCCTCTAATCGCTGTTTTTTCCTGTGTTTGTGCAAACCTGACTCAATGCACTGAGTTGATTCCTCATTCTGAAAGCAGTGAGTTTTGGAGTTACTTTAATCTTATTGAATAATGAGTTTCAAGCCTTGGTGCCAAGAAAAGTTCCTGGTTGGAAGCTTCTTCCTTGGAGATCCCAAAAGGATGAGTTATCTCGGGTACCTGAGCTCATTCCTCTCAGGGCATTGCTCAGTAAAGAGCAGAATGTACTTTTTGACCCAAGCAGGGCATCTGGTGGAATTTTACCTAGCTGTAGATTGGTTGTGTGAATCCATCATGGAAACCAGAGAGAGACCACAGGGTCCTGTATGGTGGGATCACCATTCCCAGGAAAATCTGTAGTCATGTAGCTTTTATGTAGTAATTTATATATAAATTTATAACTATGTACATTTTCTGTTCTTTCAAGGAACTGCTTTAGTAGACTGCTATCCACTTTATACCATATTCATAACCATCTTATGATTGCCATGACATGACTTTTTTACAGTATTTTGTAGCTGAATTGCAGCAGGATATGTTGTGTATGGTTATCAGGGCTGTCAGGGTCACTCAGATATTTTATGACCTCTCAAAACAACAGGAAAACCTTTTATTATGTTACCTTTAGAACACTAAAGGAAGTTAATTTTATTGTGTTTTTTAAATAAACTCTTTGGGGTAGTCCATAGCACTTACAGGGTTTTGTTGTGAATTGGAATAAAGTGGTTTTGTTTTTTTGTTTTTTTTTTTAATCTGAATCCTCTACTTGGGAACAGCCAGACTGGCCAAGCTGGAGTAAAAGAAATGAAAGGCACTGGAATGAAAGTGCATTGATTTTTACACCAAGGTAACTGAGACCAAATGGTGGTCTTTGTCTTCAGAGCTTAATCTCCCTTTAGGAAATAAGCAGGAGGCTCCATGACTGATGCTGATCCTGAGATTTCTTTGGTTAGGGGACGTGCAATATTTTATTTTGAGTTTTTTCTTCATGAATTGTGAGGGGAGAAGAAGAATCTAAACAATAAACTCCCAAGGTTCTTTCTTGTTTCTTTTTTTTATGAATCTCTTGTAGATAACAGGAGATAGGAGAAAATGCTTTTCCAGCGTAAAGCAAAATGCCACCCATTTTTCTCAGGCCAGCAATTTGAACAAATCAGAGGGTAAAATACACACTCCTCACTGTAAATACGTCATGGGCTCTAATAGAAAATAAAACACTGTATTTGCCAGTACTGTTTGGCTGCTTTTTGCCTCTCCAATGCCATTTTTTAATTCCTTGGCTTGCAGAGGTGTTCTGAAAGCACAGGCAAGGATCAGGACTCTTTTTTGCTTGTAGGACCTACAAATTGCCAGCTAAAATTTATTCTGTAGGCTCCTTTTTCACACAGAAACATTTTCTTCTACTTGACTCCATTTTCTGTGAACTGAGGGAGTATTAGATATTGTGGTAACTTTTGATGCTGATGATGCCAGACAATGTTTAGAGGCACAATTACAGCAAAGACATTTTGTAGAACAGATCAGCTGAAAAAGAAAACTCACTGGACTTAACTACATATTTACAGTCTACCTCAACCTCATCTTGGAAATGTAAAAAGATGGAAAAATACTGTGATAAATTGAATAAATGGAAAGCAATTAACTTTTCCTTCATGTTTGCATTTTCATAGTTATTTCTTTTTTTTTCCCTGTTTCTTTTCTAATTGTGCTTTCCTGGCAGTAACATTTCATTTTTTTGCAGTTATCATGAGCATTGTTACCAGAATTTGGTATTAGAATTTTATTTTTTTTTGTCCCCTTTTTTCCTCCCATAATCTTAACATAGAAAATGTATATTAAAGTCATTTGATTTAGGAAAGTCTTCTGTCCTCTGTGAAAATAATTACTGGAATGTATTACATTTCATGTATTGAATAGGCTTGTAACATGAGTCCTCTTCTTTAAGACGAATATTATTCTCTTAAAGTATTTACTGACTGTGATTCTCACCATATTTCTGTAAGTGAAAGCTCCTCTAAGACCATATCTTGCAGATGGGGAAACCTGGGCAGAGCTGTCTTGTGGGAAATCAGTGTCAGGAAAAGGCCAGAATTCTGCAATTCTCTGTTTTGAAGGCCAGGTTTATCTTTTGTGGCCAAACTTCTACTTTCTAGCATCATTTGATTATAATGAACCCGTATTCAAATTTTTCTGAGTTCAAGATTTAATGTGAAATATCAAAGTGTAATACAGTGTATAGTATAATGGAGGAAAAAATCCCTGATATTGTTATTTAGATTAGGTTAGGATGAAGTGAGGCCTTGGCTTTAGTTCTGAAGAGTGTGTGTAGGTCTTCTATTTACCTTGTATTTATCCTTTTCCTCCTTGTGTTTGGATATGCCATACTTTTTTAGTTTTCACCAGGAATATTTTTATTTTTTAATATTTTTTTTTCCTCTTGTGTTTTTCTTACTCTTTGAATTGCTTTGCCCAGTACCTCTGCCTTGTTTGATGCCAGACTTGCTCCTCATTACTTTACTTTCCCAAAATAAAGGGATCAGTGTCATCCACATCAAGGTCTGTGTCTTGGAAACCTCATTTCCTTTATTTTTAATTATTGATTCTGTGCTCATGGACTTGCCCAGCCCCTCACACTTCCCCTGTGCTCTGCTCCAGCTGTGCCTTTTCCTGGCTGATGTCCCCTGTCCCCTTCTTTTCTCCCAGGATGTCTCTTGGCTCACCAGTCCTGATCTCCATGATTGCTCCCAGCTTCATCAATAATGAGTGATTCTTCATTGGACTATTTTAACACCTATTTTCTAGCAATCATTGTAGGCAGGCAAAAATCCATCTTTTACCTTCTGCTCTATGTCCTAACAAATTTTAAAAAATATAAAATTAAAATGGTGCTCCAGCTTCTGAGGATTTTGTGCCATTTCCCACCTTTGCCCATCTGACGTGGAGGTGATTTTGGGGAATGGGGAGGCAGAAGGAGCTGCAGCCAGTGTGAACTCCTTGGATTTAAGGCACTGTACAAAGGGAAATTTTGCTACCTGCCCACACAATTTGGGTTTCTCTCCCGCTGAAAATCTCCCATGCTAAATGTCCTAAGATTAAAATCAACCCTTTTAATATTGCTTTTAGCTGGGCTTAATTGTATCCCTTTCAGAATGTGTAGCACCTTAATGGTGGGACTCGTCCTCAAAGTCCTTTCCAGCCCAAATGATTCTGTCATTCACAGAGATGTCACCACAGGGCTGTGGCTCTCACAAGCATTACATGGCATTTGTGGCATTTATGGAGTATTTTCTCAAACATTAAGATTTTTTTTCCCCTGCTTTTACACTTTTTTTCTTTTTTTTACTGATAAATGTATTAACCCCAGTTTTTAATATATATTTTTAATAGCCTGCATTTATTTCCCCCCTTTGAGCAAGTCCTTCTGCTTTTCCACAACTCTTCCACTTTTTAATTGCATTGCTAGATGTGCCTTCCTCCAAATCCTAAATAACTGTGATTATCAGTATGTAGGATAAGTTTACATCGACTTAAAAAATTAAACTAAAGTCAGAGAAGACCATATGGGTCTCTTACTGAATTTCACCCAAATTCAGTTGATGAATATTCATTGAATAATGTAGAGGGCCAAATTCTGCTTTTTTTTTTTTCTTTTTTTTTTTTTAATAATGTGTTTCCCATCTATTGGTCAGGGATGTAGGTGAGAATAGCTCCAGTTTAGGTGTCCATGTACTCTGCTTCCAGTCTCACCAATGGGTAGGGCTCAAGGGCTCAGGCTGAATTCCCAAAATCCCTGAAGAGCAAAAGGGTGTTTTGAGGAATGTTGCCATTGATCATATAGAGGAGCATCATCATAGTGCTATGAGGTTGCTTTTTAAAATCACTTTAGGCTGAAAAGTGGGATGTCAAGTCATCAATTAATCCTGACAGCATCCTTCTGTGGTGAAAAAATAATATTGTCACACCCATTTTATGAGCAGAAAATCTAAGGAGGAGATAATAATGGAGGCTCAGTAGTGGTGCTGCTGCTCCCACCACACTCCCATTCCCTGTTCAAGGACACTTCTCAAAGTTTTATATCAGATTACAGAGGGAAGTCACTAAATCAGGATGAACCCTGGGCCACATCCCCCTACCCAGATCACTAAACCTCAGCCAGTTCCTAAGAGAGACTTCAGATGCCTCTCTTAAATTGGGAGGTAGAGTCAATAATGAAAAATCCTGGATAAAACTGAGGGCTGTGTAGTATTTGAACATGGAGATTGAATGTCCTCAAGGCAGGGCTCTCAAATCTGAATGTAGATGTGGTGTCTGTGCCTGTTTCGTGGCATTACAGCTGTAGTTTGGTCATTCTGATATTTTCATGTTCTTAGGATGAAATTTAGAACATCTTCATACCATGCCTAGTTCTTATTTTTCCTTTACCAGATGCATATCAAATCAAGTGAGAATACAAAAGCATTTCAAATACCTCAACTAAACAACAAAGCCAGACCCTGGAGTCACATTAGCTTGATTTTTTCCCCAAACATAATATCTTAAAAGAAAAGTTTGCATTTTAATATCAGGCTTTTATACTGTTTTGCAGTTCTTCTTCAGGAAATGGAGTATATATAATTAATACTGTTTAATAAAGCTCAAAAATGCAACAGATGCAGCCAAAAGTGCACATCATTTTGAGCAGATCTTTACAGAACAGACATTCCATATTGTGTTCATCTTTTTCCACGATCACTGCTATGGCAATCTGGTGTGTTTAGCAGTTGTTGCTGAGTAAGGCAGACTGGATTGTATATGATTTTCTCCATGTCAGCCAAGAAACAGAGCTCTCTCCTTTTTGATGAAGCAAAGAGGTAGTCTTGTACTATTTATTTTTTTTTCTACCAGGGGCAGCTAATGCCTTCAGTATCCTGCAAGAATAATAATACACTGCAGTCTGTAAGTGCATGGGCCAGGAGGTTTCTGGAGGTCTTAACTGAAAATAAAATGCTTGTGGTGTGGAGAAGTCACAGGAACTGATAAAACCACTTAAGATGAGCTCCCAAATAGAAAAGCTACAAGATTCTCAAAATTAAAATGTGGGAGTGTCACCTAAAAGGGAAGTATTTTATATGGGGGGATGGAAGGAGGTTCACCTACAGCAGAAAACCCGCAAGAGAGGCTCCAGTGCAGAGGAAACGTTTCCCCTTTCAGCATTCCTTCTGGGTGCCAAATTTTCCTTCTGTTCTTCTCCACCTATTAAACAAAGCTGCAACTTCCAATTCCTATCAGTTTTCCTAAATATGTGCAGCTTATGTGGCTTCGCCGAGCTGTAAGGCTCCGTGTTCTCCTGCCAGCTCCTTGACAATGTGGCTCCAACAGCATCCTCCACTTTTGGCTGCCTCTGGGACCCCTGGTCTCTTCTGGAAAGCGAGAGGGAAAGCATATCCTTAGCTGGAAGGACTTTTTGTGACTGTGAAGCTGATAGCAGGGCTGTGAAGAGCTTGGAAGGATCCCTGTCAGCGTCGTGGCTGTCGAGTCTGCCGGCTCCGCGCGCGGGGACGCACCAGGCCAGGGTGGGCTCGTGGCATCACTCACCAGGCACCCACAAAAGCCTGTCCAGGGGAAACTGAGGCTCAGGGGAAATTCTGTCATTAATTACACCAACTCCCAGCACCGTGGAGGTTTTCCTTGCAGGCATTCATAATGGGGATGTTCTCTTCCAGCCAAATCCAAATCCGTGCGATCCGGTGTTGGCTCTTGGAGCTGGGCATTTGGAGGGAGCTCAATTCTGGCAAAAGTTTCTGCACAGAAGTTACCTACCAGAAACAGGTGGCTCTTCTAAGCGTGAGGATGCAGCAAACTAATAGTCACAGATCTGGGGTCTCTGAAACTGGGAGAAATCCACCCTCCAAACCCCTTGCATCCACTTGGGTTACTGGAATTGCCAGGGAAACTCCTGGTTCACAGATGTGAAAAAAATTACGAGACTTATGCAGCACATTCCTCCTTATTATTGGGAACAAAACAAATTGAGGGGATGGAGGACTTCTTAAAGTGATTATTGTCTGGCTTTATTTTAAGAAAATGGGACTAATTCTGAAAACTCCGCAATTCCTGGAGGTTCCTCAGCCTAGGGAAGTCACATTAATTATAAGATTAATTTATTTTAATTCCCTAAACCAAAAATATTGACTGAATGAGAAATTAACACATGTAGAGCTGCAGATGTCATTTGGCTTTAGATTTCCTGAATGATATAATTATTAATCTTTCATATAGTACTGTGAGAGACCTACAGGTTTCATTCTACAAAATTACTCTGTGAAGAAAGACACCAGGACAGCTGAGATATAGATTTTTCCCTTAATACAGGAAGAACGGTGGAATTTTCTAAATAATAAATAAACCAAAATATTTTAAAGGCATATGGTGCACATCTGTTGAAATACAATAATTTAAAGCAGAATAATTAAATGCAAGATGCAATATTCACCTTAGAGTGAGGAAATTATCTCATTCCATTTTTAATATAACTGATTTGGGAATTTTAAATCATTTGCAATACCTTTTGAACCTTTCATTCTGTGCTAGTAAAGAAAATAGATTGGAAAATTGAGGGGTAGATTTATTTTTAGATAACCTAACTTGCGTTTCATGTCGTTGAGTGTCATACCTATGCAAACTTTTAATATTATCTTCAATTGAAATTATAAATAAGTACAAGTTTCCTATATTGTGTTTTAATTTCCAGTAAACACTTTAAGAATCTAAAGGTAGAAGATGCCTCATGGTAGTTTATTCCTTTCTTTACCTAAAGCACTGAATGGATTGGAAGCTTTTAATAAGTATTGCATGAATTCCTAAAGTTCCAGTTTGAGAAATCCTGTAGGTTTAGGAGAAGTTTTTGTTTAACCTGTTTATCCTGGAAGAAAAAAAAAAATTATAATGGAAGTCATATATGTATTTTTTGGACAAGGAGAAAAAGCCAAAACCTTTTTATTTCCTACCCATTTTTTAACCTGATTTTGCCTTCAGGTAAAAAAGTCCTTCTCACTTTCAAAGCTGATAATTAGAAGAGTAAATGCATTGTTTGAGAACAAGGAAGAGAGAGAAGAATCTGATTAAACTGAATTTTGACCCCAAGTGTTGCGTTGAGGAAAGTGTTCAACCATGTGGGAGAAGCAAAGAGGGAAATTATTTAAATAAATTTAGTCCCCAAAAGTGTAATTTTAGAGGAATAGTGTTCTGATAAATAAAAAACCTCCCATAATCCCACAACTAAATGTAAACAATGCTGAGATAAATTCTGTTTGTTTTAAGGGAACATGACAAAGATCCTGAAACTTTCTTTAAAGTCCTGATGAAGCTGAAAGAGCAAGATCTGCCTTTCCAAGTGTCTGTCCTTGGAGAGACTTTCAGTGAAATTCCAGGTACCATTCCTTTTTTTCTTTACTTTAAATTTGCCATAAAGTAGATACTTACAGAAATAGCTTTCATTTATGTATTTTTTATCTTAAAAGACGTGCTTAAAATTTTCCTGGTTGTGAAACTAAATAATATTGATACATTGTAAAATTAAAATTATTAAAGACAGTAAGTGTTTTTTATTTTACTTGGCAGAGCAAGACCTTATTTATGACTTGTGGTTCAGTAACACTTCTGTATTTATTTAAATAGGGAGATAGCTGTGGGTGATTGGATGGTTCAGATAGGAAGCAAAATCTTTCAGGTCAAGGTCACTCATCTGAAATCCAGACTGAGATTTTAGCAGGTGAAAACACTTAGTTCCCTCTCACATGTGAGGTTAAGGACTGCTGTGGAGAGCTTCTGGTTTGTATCTGGCATGAAAGTGGTCATTAATCTTTAATATTTTTATACCACTCTTTTGGACAGT
>VZTT01023305.1:17500-19724 GCA_013400855.1 Buphagus erythrorhynchus
GTTTTGCAATCCTTAATGTGCACAGCTGGCAGCTGAATGCAGGTTTGATACTAACAGTTTAGACATCTTTAGATGTAGCAGATGGAAAATTTTACACAAATAAAGTAGGAGAAAGTGTGCAATTAGGTTTTTATCTGCAGTTACATGATGCATCCTGTGCTTTCGTTCAGAACATCACCTTGGTGGGTGGTCATCATCTTCCCTTGCACCAAAGCTGTACCTTCTTGACACCACACTTGATGCTGGATTCCTGCCCAAACACCAAACTTCTGTTATTGTTGAGTGTGAAGGAAATCAGAAATGCAGCAATCAGCAAAAGACAAAGGCAGACCAGCAGTGTGATTCCAGCAGCCCAGTACATTATGGTTGCATTCCATGCGAGTTAAGTCACGATGGTAAAAGCCTTGGCAGGATTTTTTTTTTCAATAGTTTATTCATGATGTTCATTATTATGAGCTGTAAAGACTATGAGAATTTCATTTTTTAAATGTCTTATGGAATGTATCACTTTCTTAGATCTTGTAGACATGCTGTGGAAACCATAACATAAAATATGAGTTACTTACAATAACTAATTTTAATCCCATCTGCTAAGTATGACAACATTAGCATTTCCACTTAATTAAAAACACCCTTAAAGCAGCAATGTTTTAATCACTCCATTTTATTTACTCTCCTCCGGTGTCACTTATAATTGTAACTTTTTATTTTTTAATAATGAGGGATTTTTTTTTCTCTGTGCATCACACAAAAAAGTGCTGTCGATAATTAGCAGTCTTCTGTTATTACTAGACTCAGGTGTCACAACTGTGTCTCATCCTCATTACAGTAAAAAATTTCACCTATCAGATTCATTATTGCTAGATAATGCGACTGAGAGCCTTAGCAGGCCCTCCAGAAAAGTAATTCAGCCAAGCAAAATTATCAGCTAATTATATTTAGAATCAAAAGCCCAACAACTATTTGCAGATAAATTGTATGAATTGAAGTGAATAGACCTGAATATTAAGATTCATAGATTTAGCAGATGATTTGTTAATTGGAATAAAAAGACCATTTACTAGCCATTTTAACAATAGATCAATCGGAACTCTTATTTATTATTTAACTAGTAGTGCTTAAGGATTGAAATGAAGAGTAATTGTATTATTGTTATGATATGATACTTTTCTGGGGAAGGACAGAAATGCATGGAAATTAAAGGATTCCCTGTGCATCCTCATACCAAAATCTGTGTCAGTGTGAGCTCTGCCCAGTTTGATTTGATCGTTAGGTCTTGGCAACTGGAAGGTGTAAGGTTTGTAGTAAAACTTACTACACATAGTAGGGACTGGCCAGAAAAATACACCCAAACTTTGGTGCAGAAAGGTAGCAAAGGAGTATGCAAATAAGATCATTTGCAAATGAAAGAATTCCAAATTTTTAACTTTCATCCAGCAAACCACGGAGGCATTAAATTCTGATTTTACTAATTCATGATCCTGGTAGAGGTTTTTCGAAAGGGGAAATTTCATACTCAAAGGATGACTCAGATCCCATCTTGGCCTGCAGTTTTGTTTTAGGGAGCTGTTCTTTTTTTTTACGATATGATTAAAAAGCAAATATTTTAACATAACTTAGTGATCTGAGCTATTACTGAAATGTCCACAGTTTCACTCTTTTTTTTTTTCCTCCTAGATTAAAGAAAACTTTAAAAATCTATTTGCTTTGACATATGACACAATATTTAAGAACTGAAATCATCAATTAAATCACACATCAGAAACATTTCCCTTTGGTAAAAAATATAGTGCTAGACGATGTACACTTTGAAATTGTTGTTAATGTTTAAAATGCAATCTGAAGTGCATATGTTATTTAAAAAAAAAAAAACATAAATTACAAATTTTAAAAGTTTATGAAAAAAAACCAGCAGTCATTACTTAGCAAAAGCATTTGCAGAGAAATGTGTCTTTGGGGTTTGTGGATATGCATAGTTTTCTAGCATGAAAGCTGAATGTGTTATTCTTTATTTTCTTTTTTTTTTCCTGTTTAAAATTCAGTAGATCTAAAGGGAACACAGTCCTTTCAGGGTACCTGTAAATAAAGTACCAAACCTGACATTCACATGAAGGTAGCCAAAGCCTTTAGGTTGTCACTGAAAATAGAAAAGGTGAACGTTGACAAGATTTCAGATTTTTTTTTTTTATTCTGAGGAATGAGAGAAACTGAAGTTAAAAATAAA
>VZTT01023305.1:30097-42115 GCA_013400855.1 Buphagus erythrorhynchus
TTTTTTTTTAATTGCAAATTAATGACTGTCTGGCAAAGGGGTTTTTAAGTGAAGGTATTAATAAGGGGTCTGGCAGGTAATCCCATGATTCGTGGAGTTACATTTGCATTTAATTAATCTTAAAGAAAGCTGAAAGATAAACAGCTGTAATTCAAACTAGCATGGGAAATATGCTACATGGTGCCATCTATCCGATAAAATGAAAGCCGAGACACTTGTTTTATTTCTGTCAAGGATGGAGAACAAACAGATAACAATCAAAATACTTCCAATAAAAACCAGTAGTTTAAATGTAATGGCAGTTCATCAAGAATCTTTGCATCCAGTTGCAAATACAGTCTTTTAAAGATAAATCACTTATGATTCCAGCAGTCAAGCTGCAATATTTGTTGATGTAAAATGTTTTGAAGATGTAGATTGTACAATAAATTTTTAATAAAGTGCCCACTGCAATTTTTAATTAGCATATCTCATTCATGTATAAGTGTGTACATCTATCTGTATGTTTATCACCATGCATATCCTTGTGTCAGAGTCAATGAATGCAATTGTGTCTTTATCTGATGAAGTAGAATTTGGTTTGCAAGCGATAATAAAACCTTATGGCAATGCCAAGATTTTCAACTCTGCTCTGGGAAGAAGCAGGAAGAGGACTCTGGGTAAGGTGTAATGATGTGAAGCCTGGTAAGATGGTCTTTGGTAAGGTGTGGTCTCAGCTTCCCTTAGGTCAGGCAGGGCAGCTCCTCTCCCTGACAGAGATGAAAGGTACAGGCTGGTCCCCCTCTCCACAAGTGTCTTTGTGACTTTTGACACCATCAAGAAGCTGAAATGTCATTTTTCAGCATGAGAGAGAGCATGTGTTACTTCTTGTTAAAATTAACCCATGAAGAAATCAAAACCAACCCAAGAGAGACCCAGTGGAAAGTTTTTGGTTGTTCTCCTAGCACTGCAGAGTTGTAATTTTGCAGTTATCAACCCTCTGCATGCTGGTTCCTCCTCCTTTCTGCTCAGCCAAAGCCCAGCTTGACTTTAGGTGCTGGTGGTGGTTGGGTGGACGTGGTCTTCCCAAGAGCATAGATCTGGTGGTCATCCCTGCCTTGCACTCCTACCAGAGTATATCATAGATGTTAACCAATCACACCTTGCACCAGTAAACTGGAATATTTTTTGGCTTTACTGCTGGGGAAACTGAGGCATGGTGCAGTTGTAGCAAACTGCTTCAAATATCACAGTGAGTCATCCTCCAAACCAATAAAAGGGAAAGAGGAGATGCTGTAATGCTGCACTCGCGCTGGTGGCGAGCAGACTCAAACATCAAAGCTGTGTGGTTTGCACTCAAAGGCTCCTGCTGTCCTCAGGGCACACCCTCATCAGCCCCACGGCCAGAGGAGGTCTCACCCAGCTCCTTGGTGAGGTGGAGCTGTGCCCTGCTGAACTTACTGACAGTGATACTTCAACCATGCCCAGCTCTGTCTGGTGAGCAAGGCTTCATCTTGGTGGAAAATTTTTCCCTTCTTATGAACCCTCACAAGTAACGTTTTATAATAGAAACTCTGTGAGGAGTTTAATTGCAGGGTAATAAATAGCAATGCTGTGTTATCTCGTGATATTTCTTTACATTCTTAGTGAAGATGCACAGCTGCTCTGGAGCAAGGATCCCTGGAAGTGTTCACGACTGCATATTGGACAAGGCTTGGAGCAACTTGCTCTGGTGGAAGGTGGCCCTTCCCATAGCAGGGGTTGGAACTGGATGGGCTTCAAGGTCCCTTCCAACCCAAACCATTCTGATGCCATGTCCTTACCACATCATAGGTTGTGCCAGAGGCCACCCTGGCCTGTTTGAGGTCTTGAGTCAGGAGAGTGATGTAGGACTGCCAGGTAGCCAGAGGTGATACTTGCAGGGCTTTCAGGCAGTCAGAGGTGATGTTTCCCCCAGACAGTGTCTCCTTCAGCACTGCAGACTGAAACAATCTACGGAGTTTTGCCGCTCAGTTTCAGCAGAGGAAACGAGAGCGTCACCCCGCGCTGCTCCATTTCAACCCCTCGCTTCAGAAGGTCAGAGGGACAAATGGGGATCTCAGTCCCGTTGTCCTTACACACATGAGTAAGCAGTGAATGCAGACACCTAATCCTGTGAGTAGAGCAAGAGGTAATTGAACCTTGACTTACTTTCATATTTCTTGATGTTTCACCTGCATTGACACAGCGTGCCAAGGCTTTGAGGTGAGTTTGAGTGCAGAGTCAGAGCTGGGTTTTCCCTACTCTGTGCCAGCCTCACCAGGCAGAGCCTGACCAGACAGCTCTCCTGCATCAGTAACAGGCCAGGCACCTAATCCTACAATCCTCTTGTCTTAGCATTTGAGATCACAGGAAACACAGGTTTATTCCACATGAGAATTGTCTTCTCCCATATAATAGAAAGGAAAATCCTAAAACAATTTGGGAATTTTGTAGAAAACCATTTCCAGCATTCCTAGCCCCACTGGTGCTGCAGTCACAGCAAGGAGCCGTGGCACCGACCAGCTTCCATCCCTGTTTGCAGCACTGAGACCTCTGCCTCAGCTCAAAGCTGTTCTGAATTAGGTGGTTAGATTTTTCTAATTGCGTTTTTAAAGACCGAGCCAGCAGTTCATTAGAAATCACGGAGCAAATTCTGCTTCTCTATTACACCAATATAAATCTTGAATGAATTTATATCAGGATAACTGGGAGGGTAGAATGTACCTCCCATCTTGTTCCTCAGATTATTAAAAGTTAAAGGGCCTTGAAAATTAAATTCACCTTTCCCTGTTCAAGCTGTTTACTCTGTTTTTTATTCCAGAAAGGACAGTTGAAAATAATTAACCAACCTCTTTTCTGCTCATAGGCGCTTTTAAGTTGGGTTCTCATGTTCTAGCCCAAGACTAGTTTGTGTGGAAAAGACCAGAGGGCATTTTCTTTCAAACAAATTGTTTTCAAGGGAATAATTTCCCAGAGAATTATATTAAAACCTTTCCATGAATCCTTGATTTTTGAAAAAAAAAAAAAAAAAATTCCTCTCATATATCCTTGATTTGGGGGACTTAGCAATGTATTTGCAGATATAAATGAGCACCTTAATGCAAGTCCTTGAGGATTTTACCTTCTAACAGGCTAACCTTATTTAACCAAAATACTTCTTAGCGAGGCTTCATCTTGCAGGAAAATTTTGCCTCTGAGTTTCCAACCCTTGCAAATAAGGTTTTATAACAGAAACACTGATAGAACTTTAATTACAGGGCAATAAATAGCATCGCTGCCTAATCTTCTGATATTTCTTTAGATTCTTGGCGAAGATTCGCAGCTGTTGCTGGTAATCAAGGGCTGTAGGGGTTGGAATCGTTCCCCCCACCCCGCGGCAGCGGCAGCAGCGAGCGCGGAGCGGCGGGAGGCGGCGGGACGCGGCCGCGGGTCCTGGGGAACGGGGACGGGAATGGGGGGA
Organism: Buphagus erythrorhynchus; assembly: GCA_013400855.1. NCBI lineage: Eukaryota > Metazoa > Chordata > Aves > Passeriformes > Sturnidae > Buphagus > Buphagus erythrorhynchus. The sequence goes on from VZTT01023305.1 coordinate 33,558, forward strand.
ATCGGGACCTGGGCATGGAATATCCCACCCGCGGGAAAGCTTTTCCCATCGGCGGTGAATGGCCGAGAGGATGGAGGTGCGGGCAAACCGGGTTAAACGGGGCCAGTGGCAGCTGTAATGGTGAAAACCATAAATAATAAAAATCATGACAGTGGTGATAACGCGAGGGGCTGGAGCCGGGGGCGATCGCTGTCGGGGCAGACCCGCGGTGCTCCCGGCGCATCCCGGCGCATCCCGATGTATCCCGGTGTATCCCCGTGTATCCCGGTGTATCCCCGTGTATCCCCGTGCATCCCGGTGTATCCCGGTGTATCCCGGTGTATCCCCGTGTATCCCCGTGTATCCCGGTGTATCCCCGTGTATCCCGGTGTATCCCCGTGTATCCCGGTTCTGCGGGCGGAGCGGAGCGCATCTTCCCCGGGAAGCGGGGGACGGACGCGCCGCCCGCCACTTCTTATCATCGATAATAGAAATATATTCTTTTGAAAATCGGATTCTTCCGTAGCATTTCTAGAGACAGCAAAGGGAAAGGCTCTCCCCCCTCCCCTCCCATCCCATCCCCGCCGCGGATTTTCCGAGGGTGCGGAGCGGCCGCCCGTGATGCGCAGACTTCCCCCAGCCCTGCGCCCCTCCGGCTCTCCTGCGGTTCCTCCAATAAAAACACAACCCCAAAAAAACACCACACGAACAAAAAATACCCCCAAGCCCCCGAAAGAAATCCCGGGCAAGGAGCGCGGCGCTGGGGAGGGATGGAGGGATGCGTGCGAGGGGCTTAACCCTTGGAGCTTTGAAGGAAAAACAAGGAAATACGTGGGAAAGGCATGTCTGTAAACAATGATAATTAGCCTTTTCAAAAATCATAACACTGATTAAAATCTCGGATTCATTATTTATTCATCACAGAACCTCTTTGCAGACCTGGGAATAGTGATTAAAACCTAAGTGCTTCTCAATTTTGCGCAGCTCTAGAGGAGCCTAAAAAGGGGTTAAAATGGAAAGGAAAGAGGAAACCAAGCAAACAGAATTCTTCTTTTAAGAACCAATACTTTCTTTTTCCCTTTCTGGCAGGAATACTCTTATTCCCCCAAATTTTGGTATTATGAAAATGTTTCTCATACTAAGTACAAGTGTTAGACTGAATCCAGTTGGTACTAAAATTGCAAACACACTTTCACTCCTAGAAAAGCCAACAGAAAGGAACTTCTTTTAACTCCATAATAGCAGGTTAGAGAGTAAATGAACAACTGATGGTCAACCGGCCAATTATGGTATAAATATCCGTTGTTTACAGCGAGGTGTTAAATGAGCCTTTCGAGCACAAAGGATCAGACTGTCTAAGCTACAATTTGTGCTTCATCCCATTATGTCTCCCCGAAAAAGGCCCGTGCCGTTGTAGGTAATGTGCGCATAGAACATATTTCTCTCTGTTGATTTTAGTTTGCTTTAATTCAATACACACTCTTGTTTACTTTTTAAAATTTAAATAAATGTCAGCATTGTATAATTTCTATGTTAACAAAGCAGTGAGCAAAATCCCTTGTATGTTTATAAAATATTATTGTTTAATTCACATAGTTTAGGAATTCCAAATGTTGAGAATAGGAAGGAGGCCAAATACCATCTGTTTATAACTATGATGCATCATCATATGTGTACTTTAAAAAAGAAGAAGGAAAAAAAAAGCTTGGTCAATCATGCCACTGTTCTATCTGTTAGGAATATGGTGAGGATTTAAAATCTCTCTGTGCCATCCGCAGAAAATTTTAGGGTGGTTTAATTCTGAGCAGGGATGTTACAGGAGTTGCTCACGTCTGTGTTCCTGTCACAAGAGCTGCAGGAAACACTCACGTGCCCCAACCACTGCAGGCACAAATTCAATCACTTTCTCCCAGCCTCAATATTCCCCACTTCCAGAGACCAAGAAGCAGAACCTGAGAGATTTATTTAAACTCCTTTATAGGTTCTGGGGGGAGAGGGGAGGTGTGGGTGCAGCTGGGGCTCCATTTCCAAGCGCTTCATACATTTGTGTGCCCGTGATTTTTAAGGACAGAAGGAAAGCATGAGGATTTTGTAGCCTGTCTTGCAATACACAGGCTATAGACTATCATTCAGCTGATTCTGCAAATAGCTTTAAAAAAAAAAAAAAAACAACCCTCTGTCAAATGTTAGTAGTTTTAGGTCCAAGTTAAAATAGGTCCTCGTTAAAAATAATACATTCCATACTACGGAGTGGTACGTAACGTGCATTTTAAAGAGAAGGTAGTCTGCAGGCTTAAAAACAAAGAGAGTGTCTCTAAGTTAAGTAGATAAGAAGATTTTTTTTTCCAAACCCAAGTTAATTAGCTGGTACGTCAAGCCTCATAGATGTCTTCCTACCTTTCAAGGGCTGAAGAATCCCCAGTAAATGTACTTAAACTTCCTAGCAGGGCCAGTGAGATGAATGCAGAGATTAGGGCGAGTATTACCGTGCCTTCTCAGTGCATCCCAGCTGCAGTTCATCCTACTATTGATAATGATGCTTGGAGTTACTGAGGTGGTTTCTGAAACTCACATATGGGGTCCTTTCCCCAAGGATGAGGAATAATAGCGGCACTCAGGTGGTACGGGGAGGGTAAGCCCAGATTTGCAGTTGTCTCTGCCTGGTGCGTGGTGACTTTTCAGTCGTGCTGATTTAATAAAGGGAGAGGTACATTCAGGACAAGGGCTGTAATTCTCTGGTACAGTGTTTGATTTGTGTTAACAAACAGGAGGGGGAAAAAAAAAAAGCACAGGTGAAAGGAAAAAAATGTCTGGGGTTGCTGGAAGCCAGCCCTGGCAGAACACTGGTGCAATATGAAAGGTTTTGTGGCCAAACTCTCAGCAATTTCTGTAATACCACAATTTAGCATACTGTACACTGCATTGAAATGCCTTGGACTTTGTTTTTGAACTTCCTCCTTTCTACTGTTACACTTAACTTGCAGCATCTTGAATTACTTAGCTACACCCAGATAGAAAGTTACCGTTTCTTTAGCTCTACTCACTGCACTGGGCTCTTAGTGCTAAAACCTGTCCATCAGAGTGGAAAAGCCTTTCCAGTCCTTTCTTCTATATTTTCCAGTCTCTAATATAACCTTCTGAGATGGTTTATAATCTTGAAAGACTTCAGTATTTTAATTAGGAAAAGGAAACGCCTTACACACCTCTCTTAAGTAATCTTTTTGGAGCTAGTTCCATCAGCAGGGATAATTTGCTACCGTGCCATGAGCTTAATCTGCTCACACTGACATTACAGAAGTGAGAAACAGGACAAAAGGCACCTTCTGTCGCTGCAGTTTGCAAAAATATTCATAAATGTAAAATGTATACAATCCCAGCTTGAAAAAAACCTGGTGCCAGCTCCACACAGCCAGGCATGCATTCCTGTGTATTACCTCCTATTTTCCATGGCTGTGTGATCCTGGGTCTCCCAAGCTGAGATAGCAATCAAGGGGGAAGATTATATAATTATGATGTGCATACCTGTCCATGAGGAATTCTGGGGACCCCTCATGCTTGTTTATCACTTTGTTTTTACACACTGGAGTAGTTTCATGAGATGCACTGAGAGAGGCTGCTCCAAAGGTTGCTAAATACCATGTTCACTGCATGCTTGGTTTCGTGCTGTTCCTGGGCACTAGGGGTTGGTGCAGGGAGTAGGGCATTTGGAATCATGCCACAGCACAGGTATAAATCCTTTATAAAGAGCTGTGATTGAGGCTGGGTATCCAGGACCTCCAGGTGAGAAACCATCGGTCGCCAGGTCTTGCTTCTGTGTGTGAGGTGCCTGTGCTGTGTCAGGTCTGCAAACAAAACATGCACCAGGCATGAAGCACATGGTAATTCACAAGGGGAACGTGTTCCCTGTTCATCACACTAACTTCTTACACCCTTCTGGGGTCTGAACACCTTGTGCTCCCCCTTAGCAGAGGTAACTGAGGGCATTGATCGTCTCACAAGCTCCTGGGCATTAACATTTAACCATTCTATAATTTGGTTTTTAAGTGAAAGCAGGGAGATTAATAAACTTAATCTAGCATTCACACAGACTTGAGGACAGCTGACCTCTGCCCTCTAGAGATCCAGGCTCATTTAAGAATCTGCATCTGAGAGAGCCCCTACAGTTTTCATGTGGCAGCCGGTCCTGTCCCCCATGGGCTGCAGAGTGTCACCTTCGCTGTCTGCAGCAGGAGCAGTGGTGACAAGGAATTTGCTGCTTTTATTTATGTCTCCCTCCTCTAGAAGGGTCAATGTTAGCAAACACAGCTCCCTCCTGCAAGATAGCAGCTCTCCTGGGGAGAGCCACAGCAAAAGTAAAATCTTGGTCAAAAACGAGTCAATCTTTCAATTTGTTTGCATATAGGAGAGAAAGAAAAAATCGGACAAAAAAAATAAAAAAGAATGAAAAAGGGAAGCAGGAATGTTGGGTCTTTGTTTTTGGGGCACAGTTTTGCAACTTTTGGTATTACCTTATAAAATTCCCAAATCAGGAAAGCCTTTTATGTTGGAGCGCTCAGCAAATGGAAGTGCTGCCTCAAACTGTAAAGCATTGTCTGTGGATTTCTTTGCACATTCCACGTCCTGCAATTCTTGGGGAAAAAAAACTTGGATAGGAGTATTTTGTCAATGCTATTAATAGATATGTTTAATTCAGAAGTGTGCAATGTGATGAACAGCCTTGGCAGGAACCATATCCAGCCTGATTGTATTGTAGTACTGTTTGATGCAGCAGTGTGTTTGATCAGTTACAAGTGATGAGTATCATATCACATCAAACAATTTAATACAGTCTCATTGTATGGAATTATGGCTGCTGTCAATCAGCATGTGGCCTATTCCTTACAGATCTGTCTTTGGGAGCTGGAATACAGTGGTAGCTTCATATGCATTAATAAATAAAGTGCTGCTGAAATTCCATACAGACCTGTTGAGATTTTTGTTTCTCTTTCATGGCCTCTTTATTTTGTATTTCATTTTCACGATCTGTTGTCATTCTTCTTTTTGAGTGCTGTGTGGAGGTCAATTCATCTGGTCAACAAGACCCAGGGTGGGGCTGCTTTGAAGAACGCTTGGAAAACATCTAGCAAAAAAAAATATATATGAGAGTTGTGAATTTTGTTTTTCTGTGAATAGCAGCCTGAGTATAAATCCACTGAACTTGTTTTCAGCTGAAGCTTCACAGAGTCTCTTTTCTTGGCTTCCTCAGGGGGAGGAGAGGCTATCTATTAAAAATGCATATGTTTTGTCTTACTGCTTGGCACACCTCACTTGATAACCCCCTACTTTGGTTTGGGGATGGCACTCTTTGAACTTAAAGTCTCTTCCTTAGGACTGATATATTCAAGGTGCTGGAGGGGAAGCCTATGTCAGATGAAAGATATGTATGTAAATAACGGTATAGAGGTGGGGTTTAAGGCATCACCCATTTTACTATCAGTTTCAGACATATGCTGCTCTGCTGCTGGCTTGCCTTGCTCCCACTCCTGAACACAGAGGATGGTTTTTAATGAAGTCATACTCTGCTGCCTACAAATATGGGGTCATGCTACACTTGTACAGGAGCGGTGATTTCAGTAATGTTGCTTATTGTGGTCAAAGAGGGCAGAAGATTGCCTTTTTGCATCGTGTGGCTCTGGGGTTTTGGAGCCTGCACAGACAAATTGATTGCAGTGCAGTAGGGCCACACATTCAGAGAATGGAGGTGTCACGCTGGAAAGCCAAATTTCAGCAGCTGATTAATCAATGTAATGACTGTAAGTTTTTTTCCACCTTTTGCTACTGTCTCAGCCTGCAGATCTAAATAAGATTGGTGCTTGGAAGGGAAACCTCAGAAGAAATTTTTGTAGATGCTAAAGGAAGTGGTTCTTGACTTAATAAATGACACATTTCCTTCTACATCAAAAATTATCCTCAGGGGTAAAACAAGGCCTGGTAAGAGATGGGGACAGGAATAAGCATAGCTGTATTTAAGAGATATTTCTGATTGACTTTGGGGTGGTGACTGAGTTTGAGCTCACCTCGGGTTTCAGGGGCGCAGCCTGGCTTTCCCTGGCACAGATTTCCCAGCAAAACTGCACTGATGGATCACAACAAAGGACTGGGAGCAGTCAGGGCTGTGGAATGGTCAGGAGGAAGCTTAGCATTATGTAACTCCAACAACCTGAACTTGGAGTCATCCATATAAAGCAAATAAATAAAGACCCGGCTTGCTCCTGTAATATCATCCACCTGATAATTCCTGAGCACTGCTCAGCCAGGTATTTCCTCTGCCTCATAATCCAACCAAGACAGACAAGACCCCATGTGCTCTGTTTTCCATATAGGAATGGGTTGTCCTGTTACCCAAATTTTTCAGGAATCTTATAATTTGTATGGATTATAAACTGCCCACAATTATACTCTGCTCTTGCAGACGAAGCTGATTCATTCAGAGCCAAAGAGCCCCACGGTGTCTGACAGCCTGGGTCTTATGGTGCAAGGTAATGCAAAGATAGCGAGGGTAAAAACAATATTTAGAAGTGTCTTTATAGCAAAGTTGTTTTGCTTCAGATCTGGCTTGTTATGTGGCTGCTAATGAACCCCAGGGTCACGCAGCACCTGAAGCAGAGCATGTCCTACCCTGGTTTATCTCATGCCTGGCATTAATTGGCAATGGCTCTGTCTGAGACCATGATCCAGTCAAATCCTGTAGGCCACGCAGGTCTGGGTGGTATTTAGATCAGAAAACTCATCCAAGCAAGAGGAGCATTGGTTTGCCACTAATCCACAGGAGAGCAGTACCTCCACAAGGTTATTTGTAGATTATAAGGCCAAGAAAGGACTATTTGGATCATCTGGTGTCACGTGTATAACACAAGCCATATGACTTCCCTCAATTAATTCCTGTTTGAACCAGAAAACCTCATCCTCTACTGGTCTAAAAATTGCCAGCCATGCAGAAGCCACCACAACCTTTGATATTATTAGATACGGTGTTTTCAGAGAGAATTTCTCTCCAACAAAGGGTCAAAAGTGACATTTATCTCCTGTGATTATTAGATACTTGTTGCTAGGGCAAGAATGTGAATCACAGCACTGAGACCAAAGTTCCCAAGTACCAATATCTTTCACCTGGGTTTTTCTTGTGGTCCTATTTTCATCTGAATTCCTTCATTTTGCCATTTTTCTGTGGTTTCTATTGCAAAGGGCAGTTCTTTGGCAGCCACCACAGTGATTTGGTGCACAGAGCAATGTTCTGTTGATAAATAGTGGTCCCTGCACTCATTTGGTGGAATGCACCCAAAATCACCAGGAATGGCATTGCTAAAATGATAACCATACCTATAGTTATGAGGTTTTGATTTNAAGTGTAGAGGGACAGAATGATTTGTTTCTGCTGTAGGGGCAGTGTTTCATGGGTTTAGAGAATGAGGGTGGGTCCCATTCCCTCATTCCCTCACTATATGAAGCCTAAATGAGCACTGCTGAACTATAATGTCAGAATTTAGTTATAAGGAGGAAATTTTTTTTTAAAGTCCCATAGAACATCAATTTTTGCAGGTGCTCACCCTCAGTTGTGCCATGCACACATCTCCCTCCTCCAGTGCACAGCCTATGGAGTCGTGAGAGAAATATTGTTTCTCAAACAGTGAAATGTCCTTCCTAGCTAAGGAGATGGCCACATCTCCCCCGTGATAATAATAATAATAATAAAAAGCCTCACAGACCAGCAAAATTTAACCCTTCCTTTCCTTTCTTGGAGGGTGGAGGAAGCAGAATTCCCAGTGAATGTTTGTTGCAGGGACAGTGAGCTGTGGGACAAGAGGATCCTTTCTCCCATGGGTCCAGAGCATCCAGCATCAAAATGACCCCACCCTGGGTGGAGTGAGGGACCCCCAGCCTGCTGCCCCAGCCTTCCCCTGCTCATAGGGTGCTCAGGAGACAGCTTGCTTGGAGCAAATGCTGCCCAATCTCCAGAGTGGGTGTCCAACACGAGCTCTCCAAGCATCTGTCCCAGAGGATGATCTGACAGAGCTTTCCCAACATCAGCGGCTCCCTGTGATTCTCCATCTTCCCTTTCCTACCCTCCCACCTCCAGTGCAGGACCCCCAATGAGTTAAAAGTGTAAGAGCTGCTCGGAAAGAGGTCAGCTGATAAATGATATCGAAATGCTAGTCCCAGATTTTCTGTTTCCAACATGCTGCGCCACTAACACTGTGACACCTTGGCAAGATGATGGAGAAAAATCCGGCGCCAGCTGACTGATGAGCACCCATCTTTTTTAATTAATTGGGTTGAAAAATGTCTTGTGTCAGTTTGAATGTGGGGGCTCTTTCAGCTGCGTTTTTCTGGGTACTTATATAGAAATATCTAACTGCAGATTTGAGAGACCAGCATGAGGCCTCATAAATGATAAAAATATGTATATATTAGAATTATACACACACACATACACACATGCACATATTGGATAAATTGATACTCAAACATATATGTGTGTATATAATGTTCTGTTCTCTGTTCTGAGAGATATTTATAAATAGATTTTATATATATCTATC
>VZTT01023305.1:49054-75442 GCA_013400855.1 Buphagus erythrorhynchus
TGGTAGTTTTGTTTTAGGGTTTTGTGTTGCTGTGTGTGGGGAAGCCCCAGTGACCCCAGGATAGCAGCAAGGCTGCGCTGTGTGATGCGAGCGAAGAGAATTCCTCCAGATGAAAACTGACATGGGGTTCAGGGGTTAATTTCTGGAACAGGCGCATTTGCATACAAATGAAAAATGATGGAATTTCTGTTCTCCTAAATTTTCAATGTCATCAGCATCAAACAGCAGTCAGTGCTCCCTTGCTGTTTGAAGAATATTCATTACTTCAGAAGAAGGGGCACCTTGTTTGGTATTAATCTCCTCTTCAGGTCAATGACTTAATTTGCTAAACTCCATCTGAAGTGCCACTCACTTTTTTATTTTTCTGCTATTCTTTGTTATTTTTCATAACATGCTCTTAATACTTTTTTTTATTTGCAGGAAATGCAAGCAGGAGGAAGGACTGCCTTTATTTATTCATTTATTTATTTATTTTCACCCAGAGAACTCAGCACCCGTCTGTATCATTTGTAGCACATTTTGGTGTCTGCTCGCCTTAAAATTCATGGGGGTTTTAACAGAAAGAAAATAACTTGTGGACTCAAATGGGAAAACAAACATTTTTCGTCCAAAACTGACATTTAAATGGACATCTGCTGCCTTGTGCAGCAAGGTTATGGGGTGTCATGCCTCTAACAAAAGGTAACAAGCGGCTAAGTGATTAATCCCCCAAAGAAAATCATAATATTCTTTTAGTTCCTGCCTCTGGAAATTCTCATCTGAAACCGCAGTGGCTGAGGACGTACTCGAGGAAACTTTTGTGCTAGCTCTTATTTCCCCATTGTCCTCTCCGTGTCTGCCAGGGGCCTGAGGAAGGATCCCATTTCCCTCTGTTTTTGCCCTTCATGGTTATAATTCTTCTCCCTGAATAGGATTATTCAGGAGATCTTTAGATCTTCAGAGCTTGGGGGTGTCTCTGGGAAATTGGCCCAGGTGGCCATTCCCACCCTGAGTGCTCCTGGCTGAGGGTCCCAGGGGAGGGTGGGTGTCCCTGTGAGGTGGGAGCCATCCAACTTATGTGCATGGGCTTAAAAAACCCTCAAAGTCAGGATTTGCCCTATAACCTTTTGTTTTTATATGTCCAGGCCTTTCTGAACTTTCCAGTCAGACTTTTCTTGTTTCTCAAAAAAATGTGTTTGTTTTTTTTTTTTTGTTTGTTTGTTTTTTAATTTTTAATCAGATCTGATTTTTTGGCATGAACACTTATGGAAATGAAGCAATTGCACTGTCTGTTCTTCTGTCTGTCGCCCCTACTAACTTTTGAACCTCTTTGCCAATATCTCTCCAGTTTGTTAACAGGCTACAGAGCTCAAAGGTGTGAAGTGCTTTCTAGTTTTATTTTTTTCCCTTCCATATCTAACTCTGAAATGGCAAAATTTACTGTTGGAAATAGTACAGACAGCTAAGCTTTTCTCTGTTTTTATTTTTTTTTTTTTTGGTGACTTGCAAAGGGGAAAAGAGGTGATCTGAGGATTAATTCCCTGTGTGCCTCTATGAAGGCTGTTAGCAATTAACCAACTCGCTCCGGATGCCTCCAAGTCCAGCTGGGTGAGGTTCAAGATCCTTGGCAAAAAAAAATCAAACAACAAACTATGTGCACATAGTATATACAAACAACTTGCATGCAATTGCCTCTTGCTGCCTTCTCTTCATGTAACCTTTCTTTAAACTGAGAATTTTTGAGGTTTTTCCATATGTATAGAACGTGTCACTCAGTGGGACTGTAGTCCTGACCAGGACATAGAGCACTTGAAAAATAAAAATAAACAGGGGCTGATGGGGGGGAGTTATATTCCTACCTGGAGCATTAAGTTAAGAGTGTCTAAGGGCCTTGATCCTCAGCCCTAGCCAAGCTGGATTTAGCATAGGTCATATTAAGGTGGGGCAAAGGGGGCTTTGTGTCATTTTTAGATCCCCTTATCCCAGGCTGTGCAGCCCTGGAGTGATGGATGTGCTGGGAGGTTGGGATGGCAGAAGGGCTGGTGCAGTTGGCCCAGCGCCATCCCGAGATCCTCTCCACCAAGGGCAATTCGGGGGTGATGGGATAAGCCAGCTTTGCAAAGGCAGCTGCTCTGGGAGCCTGGATCTGCCTCCTTATCCATAGAGAATGTCCTCGGCACGGAAAACTTTCTCTGTGGGAAGGCTTGGATGTGGGAATGGATCCTGTGCTGACATGTCTGTGATGAGCGGGGAGATGTTCCCCTCCAGTGGAGTTTGTTGCTGTCAGAAGAACAAATCAAGGAATTGCCAGATAAAGCCAAGGGAATCAGTAAAAAATCAGCATCATCCAGAATTCAGGGCCAAAGAGTTACAACTGCCCATGTCTTGTGCTGTGAAATCCTTCTGCCAGGGGGGCTGGATTCCTCCTGACTCTCGTACGTGACAAAATACAAAAAGTGACTCTCATGAATGCTTTTTGTAGTGGAAGGCTCAGGATTCGGTATGAGGAGCTGATTCTTAGTCACATCTGTCTATCTTGTTGTGTGAATATTGATAATGAAGTCAGAAAGAGAGACTTGTCATTGTAAGTGCTCAGACTCTGGCACTTGCCTGCTCGGAAGGAGGCGGCTCTGCTGCTTCGCTGCTGTCGGTGATGTCGGTTTGTTGAAATAATATGTCTCTGCCAGCTGAGAATCTGGCCTTAAAATGAGAAAAGTTGAGATTCCCATTGTTGGATTAGTTTGGCCACATTAAAAATACGTTGCTCTAGAAATGTGTATATGAATATGCTAATGTTTATTTTGCTAAATGTGCTTGCCAGGATGTGCCATGTGGCTGAGTTAGTGTTACTTTAAGAATCCTAATTTTTTGCCTTTTCAGACTTTGGATCTTTTAAACTTGTAAACACAGTATTTTGTTGGCAAAAGTCTCTATGATTTTATGCATACATCTGACTTTTATCTTCACTTTTTACATCACCTTAATACTGAAAGAGAGAAAGCACTCATCTGTTTATGATAAGTTTATCAGAAATACTCCAAAGTTTTCCATGACTAAGATATTATATTGTTACAGTGGCTTGCTACAGGGTAATTTCTAGACAACAAACAGAATATTTCAAAGCCCAGATGTCCTGTTTAGACAAGGGGGTTTATATTGATTAGGATCTGCTTTCACCTAACACCGTGTAGTAAATATCACAAAGACATAATTAGAAAATTTGGTACAATATTTAGTCCTAGTCCCTGTGTGCCAGAATTGTTTGACTACTAAGAAACTGGAGCTTGTTTGCATCCCAGTGTGTTGTGAAATGCAAACTTCAAAGAAAATATTATATCTCCCAACTCCAGCTCGTGAGAGTCTTGGAAGTATAATACAGAAAGGCTTAACAATCCCTGCTGAGGAAAGGGCAATTTGACACTGAAACTACTGTTAAAGCACCGTTGACACACTGGTGGGCAAAAAGTGCTTATTAGAGGAGTCTACTTACAGTCTCAGGAGCCAGGCAGAGAAAACGCACCCGAGTCATTGTGAAAATTGGCAAGTTGCACCAAATAGATGTGTTTTGTGTATGTGTCTGTGCTATTTTTTTCCCCCCTCCTTAACTACACGTATCTCCATGTTTGCTTCGTAGGCTTTCCATAAGATTGGGGCCCTTGCGGTATTCAAATAAAATATTTAGATTTGCAAAACTTCTGGAAGCCAGATTTTAAGGGAAAAAAGAAGTTTTTTGTCAGATTGTCAATGTCTGAATTTCATCACAATCTGTTCAGCTGTTTGTTGCAGGCAGGCGTAAAACATAGTGGGTAAGTGTGTGTTTGTACTTCTTATACATATTGAAAGAGGGCTGCCTAATCCCCTTGATGAGGAAAGCTCTGTAAATTATATACATCTGCAGGCACTGTGCATGGGTAGTACAGAAGCAAAGAGGCAGATCAGCAATTTGAGGGAGCAAAAAGGAGTTTTCTCGCAAAGTTGGCGATTGGGAACCCTAGAGCAGCCCAGCCTCCTGATGATGTCACTTACTTGTGGGTTTGTTTGGGTTTTTTTTGAATGACCTGAATGTTTTGCCTTAAAAACTCTGCCTAGAAGGCCCTTCTATGCACTCAGGATTCCTGGCAAGGGAAAAAATATTTGCTGATGACAGCTCTGAATATATTCTCTTTAATTGTCACTTATGTCTCTGTCCCATCCTCTGCACTGTGCTAAAAAAAGTAATTCGGGTTGATGGTTTCAACACTATCTAATGTATGTATATTATTGCATACAAAACCTACATAAAAATGTCAGGAATGAGACCTAAGCTGGGAATAAAATTGAAAATCACAAACATGAGAGAAGACCCAAATAATGAGGGTGTTGCAGGGAAATGTTATTTTGGTGTCTCTGTGTAAATACATGCAGGCAGAGTAGTAAAGATCTCACCACCTTCCATGCATAGAGGATTCCTAAAATAATATTTGCCTATTTTTTTTTTTAATATGTAGGTAGTGTTTATATTTATACTCATCCTTCCCTTGGTTCCTTTAATAGCATGATTTGCTAATCATGCTACAACACTTGTAAGGTCAGTGCAGAACATATTTTCCTGTCCATTCTGCAGAAGATAAATTTGTCCAAATTGTACAGCAAGTGTCTGGCAGAAGTGAGACTAGACACAAAAGATAAAATCCCTTTGATTTCACTGAGGGAAGGATTTTATTCCAGGAGTTTTGTCTCCACTTCTCCACTCTGTATCCTATGCCCTGTGTATTCTGGGCTTTTGTTGCTATTTGAGCCAAGTCTTGGCTCATCAGGTTAAAGGAAAGTCTGACAAAGAGGTAGCAATGGTAGTGTTAACGTGACACTAGTTATGGTTTTGTCAGCATTTCCATTATAAACTTCTGTTTGCAGCAATTATAAATCAACCATGGGGGAAAAAAAAAAAAAAAGAAAAAAAGAAAAAAAAAAAAAAAAGAAAAAAAGAAAAAAAAAAAAAAAAGAAAAAAAGAAAAAAAAAAAAAAAAGAAAAAAAGAAAAAAAAAAAAAAAAGAAAAAAAGAAAAAAAAAAAAAAAAGAAAAAAAGAAAAAAAAAAAAAAAAGAAAAGAAAAGAAATCACTGTGAAGTAAAACTTGGCATAGCAGAGTCCAGGAGGGAATTTTGAGCTTTTGGAAATAAGGGCTTCTGATTACTATGGACAGGCATGACATGATGTGCAAATATACACTCCACATTGCACTGGAAAAAAATCAGAACAAGTGTCACCACTTTGTCATGGCCAAGAGTGTGAGGAAAGAGGGTCTTCCTGACTTTTGGAAATGTGAAAAATATTTTATTATTCTCAGAAACATCCTATTAACGCCCTTAACTGCTTCTTAATTTTTCCTTTTTACTTTGAATCATCCCACATCAAGGAAAGACAATGGCTGGCTTTGGGGTTTGCAGTGGATCAGACAGTCAGCTGGTGTTGATCAGCACAGCTCCACCCAAGTCCAGTGAAGTGAGGTTGGCTTACACCAGCGGGCAGTCTGGCTCCGGATCGCCTTTCCACGGGAGGCTGTGGCATTTGCTACCCATTTGGAGCATCAGCCAGTGTTTGTTTAACTGTGCAAGTCCATTCTGCCATACTGATTGAATTCCAGTGGCAGGATAGGCATAAGTTGACTTGAAAGTCTTTTTTGCTGAGGATGTAGTTGGTTACTTTTAAATTGTATTGTGCTGATATTTATTGTATTGCACTCCAGGCTTTCTTGTGCTGCACAGCAGAGCGGTGGAGCAGGTGGTGCTCAGACAGTTTACTACTGTCAGGCTGGGCCAAGAGGCTGCAGCTATCACCTACCCTGCACCCAAACTGTGATTTTGCAGGATGAAGCTGAGTCACTGCCCATTCTGGGTCAGAGCTCTGGGCTGTCCTGCATCATCATCACTCATGAGTCACGCGAAAGACGAGCTGTTGGCTCATGGGAGCAGCATTCCCCAGCAGCCCAGCTGGAACTCGAGTCCTTAGCTCTGAATTCAGCTTGGAAATAATGACAGTGCCGTAGCAGCTTTGGCTTTCTGTGGTGCTCCTAATTACTGAGTGCTAAATGTGGAGCAGCTCTGCAGGAGAGTCCCAGGGCCAGGTTGAGGGGAGCAGGCGTCCAAACAAAGGTGCGGCAAACTCGAGGTAACTCCTCAATTGCGCTCCGGGGTTGGGTGTAGGGAGGAGAAGCAGCAAAACTCCTTGCTGGGGTTTTTTTAGATGTGACATTTCCGTGATGTACCAACAGAGGAAATTTTGCTTGCAGAATCCTGTGAGCAAAACACTTCTGAGAATGTATGTATACAATTGTTTAAAAAAACACAGGGTTACTGACACAGATGCCAATTTGGTAGGGCATATGGAACATTTACACTTGCCTTTTTCATTCTTTCTTGCTACAGCTGGTACTGATTTAGTATGTGAAATTTTACTAGCAGGAGTGCTAATCAAGACAGAGATTTCTGTGAGGATTTAGTCATTTATGTGGAGGAAAACTATGGGTATCATTAAAAAGTACAAGATCATCTATGAGAGGAACATTATCATTAGCAACCTAATTTTTAAAGCAAACAGAGGGAAAAACCTACTGTATGTCTTCAACAGCAGCAGCAGCAGCAAATGATGTTCTTGTAATATTCAGTCATGTCACCTCTCTCCTAAGTTTGTGCAAAGAAAATTTGAAATTCACTTGGAAAAAAAGGCAATAGATGCTCCAAGTGTTTTTTCAACCAGTGTGATAGCCTGTTCTGCTACATCAAATGGATATGGCTAGGAATGGGATTAAATCCAAAAGCCACATCCAAATCCTGGATCTGTGTTTGAATCTGAGGCCTCCATTCAAACCTAACTCTGTGATGGGGCTGCTTTTCACCATCTTGGCATTTGAGAAGGGGCCAACAGTATCCCACATCTAAAATCCAGAGTTTGTAAAAGTTCCCTTCCTTTTTTTTCCCAGGAATTACAGTCTGGACCTGGAATGGAGACATTCAGATATTAAATACCAATTCTGGCCAATTTCTGATAGGACAAGAAATACTATATTCCACCAAGAAGGTAACGAGAGTATGTTACTTTTCCAAAGAGGTGATTTTTGCATTACACACGGCGTAAAAAATTATGCCCGGGTTTAACTGCAACTTCCTGCCAAGATTATTTCAGCACAAACAGAGACAGAATAACTGCTGTATGTTAAGTGTGTAGTACAGGTGGCCCAGTGATACAGGAGACCTGAGCAATAAAAGCCAACATCTGTGGCTGGAGGTGCCTGCGCGAGCGGAGCCGTGGGCTGGTCCCCGTGGTGGGCAGCCAGCTGCCCGTGCTCACAGCTCTGCCCTCATGGAGAGATGTGAGAGAAGCTCTGGAGTGCTCTCCCTGCCCTTTCCCTGCTGCTTCCTCAACTAGTTTGGGGGCTGTGAGGGAAGACAACGTGAGGATGATGCTGAGGTGATGCCCCCGGGTGACGGCGCTCTGAAATGTCTTGAGGTTTGCCAGTCCATGGGCACAGTAAATAAATACCTGCCTGCAAATACACAGGAATTCATCTCAGCTTCTCAGGGATTGGCTTCATGTTGAGCTTTCTGAATATCTTTGCAAGCTGCTCTGCTTTGCCGTAACAGGCACTCTTTTCTGAGGCAAGATAACATTGAGGAGGGTTTGGAGAAAGAAACCAAGGCACCTTCATTTGTTTCAGGAATGTTAGTGGCATCCCAAGTGCCTCTCTTGGTGGGGAAGGCAGAAAATTTTAGGCAGATTCCCAGATATCACTGGATTCAGTAGCTTTACTTCAGTGCAGATGGGAGAGGTCTTTGACCCCTACAGGTAATGGCTCTCTTGTGGTAACTTCACAAATGCTGCAAGGTTATCTTATGTATTTTGGGATCTACCAGGGCTTAAACTTTCAAAGGAACCCTTCTAAGTTGGAATTAAATCCCCTTTCTTCACTTTCTCAACACCAGATTTAACTTAGTTATGACTAAAAATTTCCTAATATTGCTATTTTCCAGTATCCCACCTTTTTAATCACTAGCAGAGAAGCTGAAGACTTATTGTAGAGCTAAAAAGAGCTAAAAACATGACTCCTGGATATAACAATGACAATTTTCACTTAAAAGGCTTTTTTCCCAAAATACATATACCACTAAACATGGTATCTCCAGGGGGCAGGGAAATGGCCATCAGGCTAATTAGCTCAAGGCAGGCGAAACCATAGGGGAAAAGGAAAAACAGCATTTATGTTGGCTTGAGCATTGCTGCTTGCACTAAAACTGCTTGGATGTCTGTGAAAGCCATGCAGAGGTGCTTCTGCTTTGTGGACTGTGGCAGTGGGTCAGCTTCTTGTCTGATGGCATCAGGGCATCCCAGGTCTGATGCTGGCAGCCGTGAAGCTCCCTTCTCTAAAAACCTGAAGCATTTGACTTGTGTTGTTACAGCTGTCCAAACTTCTTCTTAACATAGCAAGGTGAAAGAATCTAATATTGGGTCAGAGCAGGAATATCATAGGATTTGCCTCTGCTTCCCGGAAAGAAAATGAAGTGAGTCATGATGGAGATTTCACTGTTGCCATCAATAAGAACAGTTACATCACCAAAAATGCGCAGTACAGTGAGCTGAAGTCTTAGACAGTTTGTGATGTTTAAACATCTTAAGCACTGTTGAACATTTTCTCTACGTTTCTTGATATGGCACTGTGGTTTTATTTAGGCAATCCCGAAAATCGTGGCCAGCTGCACCATCTGCCAGAGATGATGCAGGATGGGTGCCTCCAGCATGTCAGCGCTCAGATGTCATTTAAAAGGGAAATGCTTTCTGCACTGGGAAGAGGGCAGAGACAAAGAGCCCGGGCAGGCAGCAGGCTGTGCTAAGTGGAAAGAAGAATTGATACCTTTTCTAAGGCCTGACCCGAACATCTGAGTTCCTTCCCTTGGGGTTTCTCTCCCCCAAATGTTGTTCTTTTTTTTTTTTTTTTTTATGTTGTTTTTTTTTCTTTTTTTTTTTTTTTTTTTTTTTTTTTTTTTTTTTTTTTTCCCTTGGCACTCACAGATCCAAAAAGGTTCTGAGAGATAAAGACCCCTCTGATGTGGAACAGGTGGCTGGTCCAGGCCATTGAGCACGATGGTGGCTGTGAAAGCAGAGCGTGTGGCGGTCCCAGCTCGGCGCGGGGGCGCGGCGGTGGGGATGCACTTGGCATTTAAAGGTCAGTCCCTGGCAGGTCCTCGGCACGTTCCCAGCAGCAGGTGACCTCCGTGACTGCTCTGCCATCTCACACATCCGCCTCATCAAGGAGCCAGGCTGCACCTTTATGAAACTGTTTGCAGAAGAACGAGGCGTGATCACAACTAAGCTGAAGGGTGTCATATTCACTTTACCACCGACATGAGGACCAGTGGTTGAATATTCGATTACATGTCAGTCACAGCACATTAGGCAATCTTCCAGTCTGCCAGCTTTGCCCTTCCCAGCTCCCAGCTAAGTGTCATCAGGAAAGAAGTAGCACTGTGAAGGCAGGAATTGGCTTGCTCTGGGAGCTTCAGTCTCCATGAAAAATGTCCTCTCATCATTCCAGGGAGTCTATTGGGTCCCCCATACTCTGGAGAGAGGAAGGTTGTTCATGCCTCCTGACTGTGGATTCAAACCACTCATGGTGCAGTTGCTACTCAATTTCATCTCTAGATCCAAAGGTATAAATGTGTGCAAAAGCAGCAAATGTTGCATTGAAAAATTAGGGAGCTGTCATTCCAACTACATTACCAAAAATATTCTGCTCTTTCAAATAAAGTGGCTATAAAAACTTGTTGCTCTGACCAAGCATTTTCTGGACTGTTTTGCTTGCAAATTACTGAGTGAAAATATGCTAGGAGTGGAAGTTAAGGACTGTGGATGATTTCCCACTTTGCTTAAGCCAGAAAAATCCCATCTCAGCTCCAAGAAGGAAACTACTTTCCAAAATCTCATGCAGAAAGTCCCAGTTCAGCTGGAACGAGCTGCTCCATTTGTGCTCGGTGGTTTCTGGAATAATAAAAAGCCCTGTATGCCATGCCGGCAAGCACAAGCACCAAAGGATAATGTGGGTAGATAATTCCCTTTTGGAATTGGCATTAGGGGCTTATTTTGGTTTTTGTTAAGCATCCTCCACCTGTTAGCACTGGCCACATGAGAAGTAAATGGGTGTCGTTCCCACTTTGCATCTTCTGCTTCCAAGGTTGAGCTGAGCCTCCTGCTTGGAGAGTTTCAAAGTGAATTTGAAATCAAAGGAGACAACATTGCCGTGACTGGGCGGGACATTCATAAGCAGAACTTTAGCTTTGCCTACTTTGATTTCAGATTCACTTTGAGTGTTGCTCTGACAGGAAGTGCAGGCATCACAGGACTCTTGGTAGCAGCATCACCATAAACTTTCCAAGTGACCCTTACTATTTAGCTAGAGAGACAATAAGATTGTGGTGGGTGTCAATGGGAATAACCTTTATGATACTTCCAAAGCTTCAATTCTGTCCTCAGGCTCCACAACTCCAAGAAATACTTAGAGGGAGAGACTGCCTGCGGAGTGAGTGGTGCAGTGTGATGGATGAAACAATAAAAATGACACTGCTGGTGAAACTGAAAGTTTATGTGTTGTGCCTATGACTGATGTCAGGGTGGTGGCATCTGGACCCTGTGGCATTGCAGGTGCAGCATGAGACCCTCCGTGTGGCAGGATGGCTGCACCCACGGCTGGTAAGTCCAGGGAGGTGAATTTGTCCTGCCTGGTGTCTGGTGAAAGAACACCTCCATGAGGAATTGTAGGTCTCCATTTTGGATTGCTCTTGGAGAAAATGGCTATTTTCCCCTATATCACCCAGCTCCTCCTTGCCCATGTTTGAAAAGGGCATCCTCAGTGCTGACAGCAGAGCTGTTACAGACAGAAGGACTGGGCTGAGAGCAGCCAGGGAAATGCACCTTATTTTTTAAAAGAAAGATGTGCCTTGACAGCTTGCCAAATGCCACATCTGCCTCTCTTTGCACCTCTGTGGGTGAAGCTGAACAGCAAGGTGGTGAAGATGAGCGAACTATCCATTAACTGTGTGAGATCTACTCTCTCCTTTTCTGTACAATAGCTGTAGGTTATTCCTGACTGGAAAGACTTCCTGGAAACCCCATCTGCAACACCTGGGGGGAGGCACAGCTGTGAGCTCCCTGTGGTGGGGTGAGGAGGCACCACACCACTAACACCTCAGATGGGCTGGGAGGAGGATGGGGAGCATGGGCACTGGTAAATGGTTTCATTTTTTTACCCCTCCATTGTCAGTTGTCTTTGCTACTGGAATTTTTTTTCATCTTTTGTGATGTCTCTCCATTGGGGAATGCTGATGAGACTGTGCAAGCCATGATGGCCTTTGAATTGGCTGTTTCCAAGAGTTGAATCTGTCCTTCAGTTAACGAGGCAAGTCTAACTTGGTTTATCTGATTAGGTGGAAGGATTTGGGTGTTGTATCTCTAGTGTTGCATTTTTATTTCCTGCTCACAATGATATTAAATCATAACCTGCTAGTCTGCAGGTATCTTGGTGGGAATATTTTGCCTGTGACACCGAGTCTGCATTTTGCATGCAGCACATTGGCATTGTGTAAATGTTATGAACAAGTTCTATTATCTTTGAAACCACAGAAACAACAGCAGTTATAATTATAGTCTGAAGATGCTGTAGTGTTTCAAATATGCCTGCAGTAGTAGTGCTGTGATGAAAACACAGTGTGTCCCTGCAGCTTTTGCTGTGTTCAATGACATCATAATTATGTTGCATTCAAGCTTAAACTTCTGTCCTTAAACACAAACAGCTTGTGTCAAACCTCTTAAGTTTTCCTTCTCATTTCTTGAGATAGTCCCTGGACTAAAATTAGTTGAAGCAGTGAATAAGGTAGGGTGGTGCATTTTACAGGCTTTGTGTTGGATTTTGCTGTGGATAAGTTGTAGGTAGTTCGTGTTGAAGGATTTGAAAAATGAATGAACATTATTTAAAACCTCCAAATGGGCATCTGCTGCTTGTCAAGTTGTGATTTTCTAGTCCTGGGGTATTTGACAGTCTTGTGATTTGTGATAATGGAATTACTGAAAAAAAATCATCAACAAAGACATGGCATTGTGAGTGTGCAAAACAAAGCTTTTATTCCTGAAGTAAATGCACTTTTAAGGGTGAAATACCTCAGGCATGTGTTCTCAAGCGTGGCCTTAAATGTTAATCTACCTGAGCCTTCTCCCAAGTGGAGATGTATAACCACATCCCAGTGGCACAACTGTGAAAAGCTGAAAAGCTTTTCTTTTTTTGTTTTCACCCACATGCCTCTGTCTTCTTTAAAGCTGACTTCATGCCTACTCATGCTTGTTTGTAAAGTTCCAAGAAAGATTTTATCTTGTTTCATTTTTTCATTTAAATTGTCCTAAAACACAAGCTCTGCTTGGATCACACTCACTAGATGCCCAGAGGTTTCAGTTTCTAAAGAAGACCTTTTCAGCCCAAGACCTGAATTCCTTGTTGCTCCCTGGGGATACAGCAGTGTGTCCATATCCCTCTCTCCCACTGGTGAGCAGTAGCACTGCTGCTGGTTCTGTAGCACTGAAGCAGCCCAAGCACATCTCTGAGCCCATAGCCAGAGGTGTTATGAACACTGGGAACCACAGTGCCATCTAAAAATAACCACAGTGCCAAATTGGTTGAAGAATAAGGCAAGAATTTCCCAACAAATATCTAATTACTATATTAAAAATATTTCTTTCATGTAAGACTTAGCTTAACTAACTCTGTAAATTAAATGTGGCATCTTTCTAATGCTTCTCTGAGTCTCTGTGATTGTTTTCATTATTGTTACGATTGTAACTGTTACTAGAATGAAATTATTTACACATAGAGCTAAATGATTATTTTCATTGCTATTCAGCTCCTGGCTGCATTAGACTGGTACTCTGCAGTCACAAAACACCCATCCTCTCCAAAGCTGCACGTTTCCCCATCTTTGGGAGGGGCTGTGACCTGATGTTCCCATTGTTTAGTGCATTCAGGGCGTATCAGGACATGTCAAGTGGAAAATGGCAGATAAAGGGTCCTCTGCCATCCCAGCAGAGTGGAGCTGCTTTGGGCTTTTTCTACTGCATGGTGGACACTCATCCACTCTCTGCCCACTCTGGGTGCCTTGAGCATGATTGTTCTCACTTTAGGAGGCCCTTTTCCATGTGGGAACATGTGCTCATCCTAAAAAAGTATCCCTTAGTGTGTCACTCCACACAGGCTCCATGGCTATTGGTACTTTAGAAGCTTCCATCAAGTTTTAGGACCTTTTTCCTATTTGTCTTCCCTTTTATTCGCCTTTGGTAAACCTGGATAGCATGGAAACATCCCCAAACACCAGAGCATTGGTGTAACCACTGTGGGTGGTGGGGCACTGACCAGCAGGGCCATAAAAGCTGATGAGGTGTGCGAGCAGCAGAGCACAAAATGACTGCGGGTTTGTGGCACTTCATCTTTAACACATGGACAGACACGGTCCTGTGGATAAAATGCTCGTGTGAGAGTCAGGAGAACTAACTTTGGATTCTGGACTGGCCCCTGCCTTGCCTGTGACCTTTTATGGCTGCTTCCCTACCCATGGCTTTGCTGTTTTCCTGTCTGGAAAAAAGGAGGGGATATATGTGTCAGGTGTGGGGGGTTGCCACGCCACATCCTGATTTATGAGAGGTCACAACCATCGTGTCTGAGATCCTAATGGGAGATTCTGGAGAAGGGCAGGGAGCTGGGCAGGTGCTTGGTTGGAGCAAATCAGCATAGCTCAATTAAAATCAATAGATTTATTCCATCAGGAGTGATAAAGGCCTTCCCAACAGTTAAACCACTGGTCCTTAGTATGTAAGAGGAGTTAAGGATGCTGATCCTCCTCTCCCAGGAAAGGTTGTGCCCAAGAACATGAATTTATGAACAAAAGGCTGTGGGCTGTGGCATTTGTTGCAAACAAGAAGGATGTTTGGAGGTGAATCATGGGACAATTTTATTTAGGAACTATGGAAAACAAGCTAGAAACTCTCGAGTAACCTTTGACTCCTTGGCAAGGGCAAATTAAAATTGGCAATCCTCTGTCCAGCAATATAAAAGCATTAACATCTGCAGAGCTTCTGTTGGTAAATTTATGGAACAGATTGAGGAAAACTGATGTAAAAATGGAGCAGGCTTTGGATATGAGCAACTTTCAAAGTAGGTACTCTTCCTGGAGTTGGTCTGCAGCTTGTGCTGGTTTAGATAAACTTTCCTAGTTGACCCACTTCAAATCCCGACCTGGATGCTCTTAAAACAAATTTTAAAAAATTATCCCCCATTTCCAGAGGTAAAACAAGCTGACAAAACCCCAATTTTAAAGTATTCACAAAAAATTATTAAGTGTTTTAAAAGCATTTCAGTTACAAGAAAAATCACAGCTTAATGCAGGGAACTTTTGCTTAGACTGGGCCTTCATTTCCAAAATCTGTACAGTAATATGACACAATAGACTGAGGTGCTGATTATGCCACAGATAATGTAGTTGTTAATGATCAAGTTAATGTTAAAAGCCATTACTGCTCATTGACATAATTCTCAGAACATTATACTGGAGAGGTGCACCTTTTGTGTAGCAACAAAATGACAAAATTGAAATGTTAAAAGTTGAGTGCCTGAATAATAGCCTGTGAAATCATTTAGAAAAGATCATTGTTGCTGCTATTGTAAAAGAACCAGAGAGTGACAGAATGAGACAAAAAAAAGGAGGGGGAGGAAAGAAGAAAAAAAAAAAGGCAGGCACCAGAGTGTCTGTTTCCTGAAGGGAGATGTAAGGTGGAGAGGATTCCTGCTCCTCTGTTCTCTGTCTGCCTCTGCAATTTGGAGGGTCTTCATCTAACAACAGAGCACCCTCCTCTGGCAGCTCGCCAAAAATGACCGGCTGGCTGGAAGGATGGGGATGGGGATGGGGATGGGGATGGGGATGGGGACAGGACCCCTCGTGGAGCATCATCCCAACGCTGGGCTGGGAGGCTTCACCCGGCACGGGGGAAGAACATTTTTATTATTTTTTTTTTTTTTTGACTGCTTGCCAGGGAAATCTAGGACAGTGGCCCCAGCGTTATGTTAGGAAAAAAAAAGAAAAAAATTAATCGTGGAAGTTTTTTTGCTGTTTTGCCCTGAGAGGGGGTCCTGTGCAATAACAGATGCTTGGTGTGGTAAGGTCGTGGGCTGGGACTCTTTACCTTGAACCTGGAGGATTTGCAGGTCACTTTAGAAAAGTCTCTGAGCCCTGTGCCACCCACGGGCATCTCTGACTCTCTGGGCTTTAATAAACCCGAGAAAGAGAGCAGAATTGTGGTAATGGGCTCCACAACAGACAGACTATTAAACGCCTGCAGTGGAGGGACACTTTACTGAGCAATATACTGTACAACAAGCCTGTGTTAAAACATTGACCCACAACATTTGGTCCATAAAAATAGTTACATTCGCAGGGACTCCTGGCAGTGATAGTTTTAATGCAGGGTCTGTGTCGTGGTATAAAATAAATGACTTCCGACATTACAGTAAATGCTTAAAAAGCTCCATTGAAAACCTGTCTGTGCAAAGCAATGAGCACACAGTGCAAGTACCTGCAAGCAATGGTAGCTTCATTCCTGAGCCACCCTCAGTGATCTGCTTTTGTGCAGAAACACCCTTCAGCCCAGAAGCCAGGCCCTCCTTGCCATCCTTGTAATGTCAGGCAAATCACTGTGAAAAAGGCATTGAAGGGCACTTCACTGGATTATGTTTTCATCCTGGATTTTCCACGAATGCAGTATTCTGCTCTTCTAAAGAGTCACCTGTATCAATTTGACTTGGTTTGCTTAGCATCTTCCAGCACAAAAATATCATAGAAATATCAAGCAACCTTTAATGAAGCTGCTTCTTTTTATTAAGTTCTAGTAAGAGCTAATAAATTTGGAGGCAAGGGGTTTCAGTGTTGTTTAATGCAATTTACCTCCTTTTCTCCAGCATGAGCCAGTTCCAGAACTTTTTTTTTTTTTTCAGGTGGGAAAGTTGAAATCTAAGAACACCCATCTCAAACCATCCCTCCAGGCTGCCAGCCCACCCTCCAGCCCTCACTGTTTTCCTCTCTAAAGCATTAACTTTCCTGGAGGGCTTTGATTATTGTCCTCCTGTGGTTCCTGTAAGCTCCCACAAAGCCATCCAGTACATTCTCTGCCTCCAGTGACTGTCTTTCTCAGGATATCTTACTACAGGGTCTGCTACTCTTGGCACCCTCTTCCTGTGACCCCAGCCACTATTGAATTAAATCTCCTCCATGGTTTGGCTATGAATTGCAGCCTAAAGTCCATAACTAAACTGTGCATGGTATTGGAATTCAGCAGGAGCTGGGGCCAGCAATTAGGGATGGTAGACCCTGCCACTTTATCTGTCATGACAGGAGGGAAATTTTAGGGAAGGAAAATTACTGGCAGGTCACAGTTTGGAAGGAAGGTAGCACTAGTATAGGGCTTCTGTTTCTGCTGTGCTCACTGCTGTAGTGTGGAGGGTTGTGCAATTCCTTAGGAAAAGTTAGAGCTCCACAGAATGGATTAAACCTTTGTCTACTGCCTCTTGCTGTGCAGATATGGATTTTCAATTTTTTTTTTAAGGTATGATCTTCTAGCTTGAAAAAGCAATTTTATTTTCTTCTGTTTTCAGGAAAGATAAATCTGAAGAAGCAAATCTTTCTTAAAATCAGGAAAACTTGTTACAGAGGCAGATCTCCACAGCTGGAGGTTTTCCATGCAAGTGTCTTCACCTCTCAGGAACAGACTCTGTGCAGTTGACCTGCCTGGGTGCAGCTGCTCCCAGGGGCTGTGGAGAGCAGATGGTGCCTGTGGGGCTGGATCTGGGACCCAAGGGCAGGGCTGGGTCTGCAGAGAACAGGGCAGGTTATCAGTAAGGTGTTTGTGATGTCCTGGTGGTGGAGAAGGGCTACCAGGAGCTTCCCTGTGTTTATATCCCACAATATTGTTATTGTAGAAGCCTTTCAATGGAAGAAAGAAGAAATTTTGACACATGCATCGAGTGCAGGAATAAAAAGTTCAGTCTGCCCTGGGGACTGAAACCTGCACTATATCTGGCTAATTTTTCCAGCTCTAGTTCATAAAGCAGCTTGGATGCAAGAACATGTACCTTCCTGTGCAACCTTGAATGAGCAGCACTCAGTAAAAATGAAATTATTGCTCCTGCCAGTTTTCCCCTTCTTGCCATTTCTTTCTTATCTAACTGTGAGCTAAGGCCAGCTGCTCTTCACCTAGATATTTATTTCTCTTAGATACTAATCAGTTGGGTAATACCTGCAACTCATCAAGTGGAGCTGGGAGTTGTAAGAGCCCGACTGTCACCGGTTCCCCCCTGCCCCTCTTGGTCTCATCTCGCCGTGGATTAGAGAGGAGATGCAGCTGATCCTGAGCAGAGCCAGCAGACTATAATTCGGCAGAGATAAGGGGTATTGCAGCATTCAGGGGTCTATCCTGGAAAAATGCATGAATCTTGCTGATTTTTTTTTTTTTTTTTTTTTTTTTTCCCCTCTGGCTCAGTTTTGAAAGGGCTCTAGGCAATTTAGATGTAACTACTTATCCCTCAACTAGGGAGGCACCATGGTTTGGGTTAAAAAGCTGATTGGCAAAGTCCAGGGGTGCAGACAGAGGTTAGGGGCTCTGTGAGCCTGATGGGTGCTATCTCTTCCAGTAGCCTGCTTTTGGATGGGGGCAACTAGTATTAAAGTGGTTGAAGTATTATGTGAAGATAGATGGGTTTCTGAAACACTGCCCGAGCCAGGGCAGTTCAAGGTGAGGGAGCAGATGATGTTTCAAAGGAGATGTGGCAAAGGAAATTAAAGAGTCTGAGATGTGTTCCACAGCTGTGCAGGTGGGGAGAGGCAAGGTGCAAGTCAGGCAATGCTGCAAAGCAAGCATAGGCAAATATTAAATAATTGGAGTATCTATGTTGTGTCAAATCCTGCACTGATTTTTCATTGCATGTATATGCTTGCCTTGTCCATCTAGAAGCCTTCAAAATCTAGGTAAAATATGAAAGGCAACCCCTAAATTGGTCACTTCCCATATTAGTTATCAGTTTCTTAAAATGTGTTTAGGTTGAAAATACCAGAAATCATCCTACCTGTGCACACACTGTTATCTAATTTATGCTCTGTCCTTTTTTATTGCTGCTAAAAAGACGAAATGTTTCCTTGAAAGAGATTAGTTCAAAAGAACCGGGAATATTTCAAGGAAGTATTTTAAGAACAGGGAATGTTTCAAGGAAATGAAACCCAGACAAGATAAAGCAACTCCTCTTCTTCACCCTACACACAAACCCCCTTGATTAGTATCAGCTTTAACCAAAAAAATGTCCCTTCTGCCTGGAAGACCTGAGTCCTGTGTGTCACCCCAGGAGAAATTTAGGTCTGAACCCAGGTTTTTATGGAGAAAGTGCTGATGCAGCTGCAGCACAGCACAGCTTTATGAATGGGGTGCTGATAAGTGTTGTGAGCAGCCATCATACTGGAATTACAGTGCAAACCAGGCATGTGCACAGGTCACTGCTTTTTATGAACACATGTTCCCAGATCTTATGACAAATAGGAAAGTAGCCCACGTTGACCTTTGAAGCCTGTTGCAAAGTCATTGCTGAGCTATTATTTGAGTAGCTTGAGGTAGAATAATGTTCAACTCAGCTTCCTGGAGCTGCATTTGAAATGCAATTAATTGACTGCTGTTAGTTGTCAATTAACATTTATTATCAATTAGTTCATCAAATTGATTAGTTGGCAGGACCTTAAAGCCTAAATGCACTCCTTTCCATTATAAATATGTCTATAAGAGTAAAAGCTACTCACTAATTGATGTCAAACTGAAATTGCTTATGTTGGTCAAGAGACAGTGCACATTGTTTTTTTAAATCCATATTAAATTAATTTTGCAGCAGATACATCAGTAGCAAATTATTTTAAAACACTATCTTTGGCGCATACAACTGCATGTACATCTCTTAAAGCAATTAAAGTTCACAGGTGTGATACAGGAATTGTTGGAAGTCATTTTCCTTGTTTGAAAACCGATGCTTTTTCAGACAACCAGGCTAATTCTTTATTACTCTGCCTGCTAAAATGGCTTGTAGCAAAAAACATGGCATGAAAGCCATTCAGTTTTAGCAGATTTATTGCAAAATTATTGACGTTTGTCCCTTCCTCGCTCTCTTCCCCTTGGGCCCACCCAGAATTTGGGGGGACGTTTTTGTGAAGCAAGCATTAAGCAGGATTATTCAGGGACATCTCTTCATGACCAAACCAGAACAAAAAAAGGAAACACTAAGTATTTCTCAAAAAAAAAAGAAAAAAAGAGAGAGATTATATTTTCAGTACCTTACTCTTGCAGGCCAACAAACTGTTCCTATGTTTGTGAGAGCCTTATTAAAGAGATGAGAGAAGAGATATCTGGGTTAGCTTTGCAGTTTTAAATGCAATAGTTGTCTTGACTTATTTGCTCTTAATCCTGGGGCTAAGGAGCAGATAAAATCCTGAAAACTATTCCTTTAACTTTTTTGTAATGCTCAAAATACCTGAGAGGGGCTATTCATTTTCATTGCCTTTGTGCAATGAGATTATTCCTGCATCCCCCAAAACTGTGACCTAAATATGGCTGAAAGACACAACATGTGACCTGCTTAGTGCTGCCTGTCATGGCCTGGAGCCACAGCAGGAACTCTATTAGTGGGAACAGCACAGATGCTACCAGATGGCCAACATATTGTCCAGAGATGACCCATGTATAATTGCAGAAAGTTCAATACATTCAGGTTTTGAATTTAATTGCATTGACCACCTTAGCTACTGCTGCAACACAATTTAATTTATTTAAGGTGGAAACTTACTTGCAGAAGGGAGGAAATATTTATGCTTTTAATATCAGGTTTGCGTTTTGCAAACTGGAGGGAGGCAAGCCCCGTGCATGTTAACAGATGTTTGCAGAGGTCAAGCTACCTGAATGCAGTTCAGGCAATTCAAGCAATGAGGGAACAATGCAAGATTTTTTTTTCCCATTCACTTCCTGCAGTTTATTTAGATCATGTTCCATGGGACCAAATCTGGCAGTCTTGACTCAAGCAAACAGCCCACTGGAGAGAGGAAAAATAAACAAAAGGACTCTTTTAAATATTTGAGCATGAGGGGTTTGCTCGAATAGTGACTGCATAACGAGCTGCTTAATTTTTATCTTTAAAAGATGCATTTTAGAGAGGCAGCACAGTTTACCTGCTAAGACTTTAGACTGGGAAAGCAAGCTCTTGTATTCAGTTTCTGTCCTTCATATCATGGCTACACTGTCCCAGCACAGCCCTGTGGGTCATAGCAGGAGCCTGCTGGCTCAGACTTGGGGTCAGCACCTTCTGGAGCCAACCAGCCCTTTCCATGCAGTGCAGCCCTTGGCTCTTTTCTCAGCCTCCCGTGGTGCCTCTGTTACCTTGAGCCATGATATATTCATTTTGAGGGGGTTTTATTTGTTTTTTCTAGCTCAGAAAGCCCTAACTCATCGTGATGTTGCAGTCACATGGAGCTTTTGAGCACAATGTCGATTATACTTGCACATCCATGAGAAATGGCAGAAGATGGGAACTTAGCTTACTCTTCAGGACCAAAAAGTCCAGCTGTGCATGGAAACGAGCATGTAGGTCCCCAAAAGAGCAAGTGAAAGGGTGCTTCGTGCTGCAAGACATCAGGAGTGCTGATGGGGGACCACACGTGGGGCTGTGCTGGTTTGGAGCAGACTCTGGCACGAGATGCCAACAGATTTCCACTCGGATCCCTTCCATTTCTCTGTCTCCCATTTCCTTGCTTTACTGTATTGGCTTCCTAGCTTGGCCTGTGTAGGCCCTGTCAAATCCCAAACATACTGGTAACTTTATTACAATTTTTCTCTTGGAGTAAGTCATAGTCTGTTGAGTTGCATTTATTACATTAAGCCGTTTGTCAACTTGAAGTAAGAATATTTGCAAAAGCAGTCAATCGTCAATAGATGATTTAAAATCTAATGGTTTTTGGTGGGTGTATGTAATATAAACAGATAAGTTGGTGTTGAGGGATGGGCCCAAACCATAACATGTGGTTCTGCATCCAAAATGTCAAGGGATGTGGGCTTTTGGCCCAGCAAGGAAGGAGAAGGCCTCGTTTTATATGAGTACAGCTTCACTCTTTCCCTAAATTTAGTGCTCAAAAGTCTTGATTTGTGTGCATTGCTAGTTATACAGCAGCCTGATTTTCTTCAGTATAAAGAGGAAACTTTCTTATATACCAGAACCATCACAATAAATAATTATTGTTTTAAGGATGGGGTGTGGGTGAATATTGCTCTTATTTTTTTCCACGCTGTCTCTAATCAAATGTAATCACCGCAGCATGTGTTATTGATTTTGTAATTGCTTCTTGAATGGTTTGGGCCCCAAGACTGCTGCACTTGTGAGGATGTCATTTGGGTTATATACATGAACTAATGGGTGATGTATCTTTTTATTAGGAAAGCCCTCTAATATCTCAGTTAAAGATGACTTGTCCCAGAAGACTTGGTTGGCAATGCTTTACAAAGTGACTCGACAGAGGTCTTTCACCTGTACTTCCTTTGTGGAGTTTATTTCAGATGCTTTTGCTGTTCACTGGAAGAGGTGAGGCCAAAGGTGTGGATGTTGTCCATGTAATTCTTGTGGTTATGGCATCTGAGCTGGAGCATATGGATTTGGGGCTTCAAAAAGTGGCTGATAATGTCTGGTTGGTTCCCAAAACAGGCAAATTGCCTCTGGATGCTTTCTGAGTATCATTTAATGTGTGTCTCAAGACAGGCTGGAAAAGCTCCTGTTTATGTGGGGTCAAATGGGGAGGTGGATAAAGGAAGGAGAGACTGCATGGGAATTTTATAGGGATGTGCACAAAGAATTTCCCTCTGTGGAGGGAAACAATTTTTGCAAGGATAGGGAAGGATTTAGGTTCTCTTGTGTGACTTCTAGCACAGCGTCACTTTCATCAACCATAAAATCCAGCTTGAGGTGTCAGTGAAGCCTGAAGTACAGCTGGGACTCAAATTTATGATACATCTGAAGTCTTGGAGTGGGGTTTGATGAAGTATTGGCATACTGGGAATCCTAAGAGAGATCCTGCCTAGCTTGGGTGGTCTTTCCCCACAGCATGGTGCCTGCTCTGCATCCCTGTAGTCTTGTGTGATGGCAGATCTGGTCTGGTGGCTCACAACTGCCAGGAAAAGTTGGTCTTGCTGCCCTGCCTGCTTTGCCTGTGCATTCCCATGCTCTCTCCTGCATGAGGTCTGGTCCGTGTCCAACCCCTTGGTGGTCTGGTTCAGCATGAACAACTCTGAGAAAAGCAACCCAGCAAGGAGGGTTTGAAACACACAGCTGGGACTAGGAACAGAGTTAGAACTCTAGCAGGAGCAGTCTATGAGGGCTCAGCTCTCTTGGGAAGCCTCACACTATTGATATCCCTGTGGTCTGAGCTCCCTCTTCTAGAGTATTCCATTGGAATACTCAAGGCATCCTCCTGGAGGTATGAATTAACACAGAACTCTGATCCTCCTCCTCTGAACACCTGGAACATCCTATTTTTCTTTTCCTTAGCAGCTTTCTTTTAGCTCAGTCAGACGGAGAGAGAATGAGTTCACCTGGCTTCAGAAGTCTCCATCAGAGCTCATTTGGCCTTCCTTTAAACCAACAGGGAGAAATAGATCCTTCAAAATGCATTTCATCTGGCCTGGTTTTATATCTAGCTTAGGATGAGGTTAATCCCACATTAATGGCATCTCCTTTTCTAGCCTGACTGTGAGAAGAGCCCAGCTCAGATGTCTGCAAGATAGACATCTGCATTTGGTCACATAAATCCCACCCGTAGAGCCGCTCCACTAATGTGATGAACCCAGATGAATGGCTTCAATTAATAGCAACAATAATAATGTCGACTCTACAGTCTAAATATAGAAAATAATTTCAGTTCAGTTTTTTTTCAGATGTAAGCCAGATCTTTTCTTGGTGTTGGGCAGATTATTTTTGACTCAAGTGAGGCTCATGGTGAGTAGCTGGCTGCAATGGTCAGGAGGAATGGTGGTACCTCCTTTGGGCAAACTAAACAAATATACTCTTCCTGCTGATAGGAATAGGAAAATCTTCCAAGGTGAATGTTTGGCTTTGTTCTTTCGAAGGAGATTGGAAAGCAGTACCTCTGTTGAAGATATCCTTTGTAAAAACACAATGGCTGTAACAACTTTCTGTAACTGCTCACGACCCCCAAACTTACTCTTTATTAGTGTTTCTCATTCAGCTCGAGCTGTAGCAAACAAATGAAACTAATTACTCTTGAAGTTGGGTATTGCCTTCTTGAGCTTTATGAGCCTATTTTTCTGAAATTAGAAATTGCCTAACTATGTGGAATGGTTCCAGCAAAACTGCTTCCTACAGCCACAATTTTTGCAGTCACAAAAGTGTTTTGTGGGCTACCTTTGGGTAGGCAGCAGTGACATCCAGTGGCCAGCGACCTGATCACAGGTCTTCTCCCAGAACCTGTCTCACCTGGGACATTTTTCCCTTGGATAATGCTGTGAGAGCCCACTGAGCTTTAATACACTCATTCTACTCATTGTTTTTTAGGGGGTTTTTGTTGGTTTGATTTGGAGATTTTTGTCTGAGAGGTTCTAAAATCCTCGGGTAGATCTTCTCCAAAACACCAACAAGGACTATAGAAACCTATTGATTGACCACCAAAAAAAAACCAAAAAAAGGTTGTTGGTTGTATCAACAATAAAAGTATTTTAATATGGTTGTCTACAGACATGGATACCTAAAATATCTTGAAGGACAAGGTGTGGATATTGATGTTGGAAAAGTTTGCCCTTCTTTGGATTCTCTATAGACAGAATACAAAAAGCCTATGGGAAATGGAGCATAGCAATAGAGACCCTGCATATATTTCTTTAGTATTAACTTATTTATTTCAAGGCAGTGAGTCTGATCCCAGTTGAGTCAGTTCATCACAGACTAAGAATGAAGACCATGGTTTTCCTTTTTAATTCACAAGAATAAGCATGTTCAGGATTAGATCCACAGTTATGCACCTCTAATTGCAGGAAAATCAGTTGGACTGGTGGTGCATGTTCAGATGACTTATGCCACTGCCATGTTTGTATGGTCTCTGAGCTTTTCTAAACCAGGAACCCATGGTCCACCTTAACTTTAAATAGTTACTCCTTTCAGTTATGTCAGCTACTTAAATTTATTTGCAGACAGTCAATTCATATTGATCATAACTCGACCTTACAGTGACCTTGAGCAAAGGTACTCTGTGCCTGCTATAGATATTGTGATCAATACTGGAAAGCAATTGACTACACCTAGTTACTGATAAATGAAGTTTAAAAAAAATTAAAGAAAGTACACTATTTTCAGGAACAAAGATAACTGCTCATTTAGTCTGCTGTTTGTGAAGGTTTAATATTGATACATGAAGTTATAATGACATCCTTGGGCATTCTCAAATGGTGGAAAACAATAGGGTGCAGAGTCACTGTGGCACATTAAGGAGAAAGAATCATTAGTTCCCAACTTCAAACAAGAAATTTCATGATATTTATGACAACAACACTGGGAACAAACACACTTACTTAGCAGTGCTCATCGGAGAAGGCATGTATCAAACTGTGCCTCTTTTCTTTATGTGTGAGCCAGGTCTAGTGAAATAAAGCACTACATTACCGTGCACAGAACAAAGCCTTTAGTACCACTTACTCTACTTTAGCACCACTCTCCTTTGCACATTTGTGCCTGAATTAAATTGAGCATCCCCAGGTATAACCAACTGTAATCATGAGGAAGAGATCACTGTGGTCTCAGCACATCTGCTACAGATTGATACCCCTCCCTACACTGCCTGAAGTTGAAAGGGAAGATGTGAGGGATGTTTTCCCCTGATATTCCTCTCACTTAGCTCAGAGTCCCACTGAGAAATGGGAGCTAAGTACCAGCAGCTGAGACAGAAACAAATGAAAGTCCGTTGGCAAAATGGTAGCAGGCTGCAAGGGAGGGTGGCTTTACCCCCAAATCTGCTGGTTTCTGTACAGGAGAAGCCTCTCCAGTGTGTGTGTATGGGTGTGAAGTGTGATACCCACAGGATGCTCTGGGGACATGGGAGCAGCAAAGCTCACAAAGGTACAAGTGAAGTTCACCCCTACCAGAGCTCACTTTCTGTCAACACTGCTTCCAACACAACCTGGGTCTGGCATTTTACATGTTTTGGGGTTTTTAAGGAGTAGATTTCTACATGTGTGACATTCTTTACAAAAGAAATTAATTAAATGGTGGGATGGTTCTAGCTACACAAATCAGAAACAGGAGGGGAAACATTTTGCAGGCACAGACCTCCCATAGATCTCCCTGTGCTCTTCCGTGTTTCCCCCAGGCACTTCAGCTTCTCTGCCCATTCCTAAAGTTAATCTCCTGATCACATTTCTTCAGTCCCATACTGTAAATGTGTTTTTTCTTTTTCTTCCCCCTGACACTTCCCTGTTTTTTGTAGAGACAGTGTCTTTCTGCAGGCTCCCTCTACGTCTGACTCTTCAGTCAAGCTATTTATTAATAAACTGGTGTTTTCAGTGAGCTGGCACATCAATACAGTACAGAGTGGTTTAGTTAGCCAGCATTCTGGGAAATCCTTTGCTCTATTGAAGAACTGTAAATCTCCATTATTGCTTTCCATAGCACAAATAAAGAATTGCCTCTTACCTTCGCAACATTCTCTTTGTTAATTTTTAAGGTTGGATGCATGCATAGTCCCTAGCAAAGTGAATCTGCTTGTGCCTAGCCTGGATACAAGGCATTTATTGGGCTTTGGGTGGGTGATTTTTTGGTATAGCTTCAGCTGCTACCTGGAAAATCAGCCACAGCAAAGGGAAGCCAGGGTGAGCACAGCAGGAAGCAATATTGAAACGTTCGGATGAAAATAATCATCAAGACTTTAGGATTTTTTCCAAAACGAACCTAAACTGGAGGCTTTGCCGGTTAGTCCATGACTGATTGAAGAGGTATGTCACCTGCTACTACATGGCAGCACATCCCATCACATTACAATTGCCTGCCTGGAGTCATTATGGTGTATTACATCCTTTTGTTATCAAACTGTGTCATGTTGCATCACAGTCAGGAGCAGCCGGATGGAGACGTGGCTGACACATTGCCTGTAACAGATGCAATGAGACAGAGCATCCAAAGCACATACCTGCTTTTAGTCAAGGCTCAATTTGCTCAGAGTGTATTTTGACATATCTAGAGAGGGTTTGAAGTTGCAGGTAATCCCCTTCTGTGTTTTCCAGCTCT
>VZTT01023306.1:12168-37651 GCA_013400855.1 Buphagus erythrorhynchus
AGAGTCACTTCTCTAAATATTCCTCAAAAAGAGTGGCAAAGGTTTTCACTGTTTTCCCTTGAACACCCCTTCCTGCCAAATGATTGGTCCAAGAATATTATTACAGGTTTCAGGGGAAAGCTAATTATAATTAAGGCTACACAATGCTTTCCATTACAAATCTACTCAGAACTGTTAGTTCATTTTGAATTGGAAAATTCAAACTCACAACGTCATTTAGAGAAGAAAAAAAATGTAGCCTTCCCCCTCCTATTTTTTTGAGAGAATTACTAGTACCTCCATGCTGAAGAACAGGATTTGATATTCTGCACCAAGATAATAAAGATGTGAGAGATGCAACTATCAAAAGAGCCTGCTCCTGCAAGACTCTCAAATCTTTTCCTAACAAAGTCCTGTTAAAATTCAGCAGGTACATACTTTGAGGATTCAACATAGGCCAGGTGAAGGAGCTGGAGAAGGCTTTTCCTTGCTGCTCTTTTCCCTGGCAGAGGATGACCACAGTAACATGAAGCCAAAACCATGAAGCAGGGGACTGGCTCTGCTGTTCTCTCTGTGTTGTGACTGAGGCCAGTGCCCAAAGTCTGAACAGAAGAAGAAAGAGGCAGCCACACATGTCATAGAGGAGAAAGGAAGGAAATATTCAAGCAAAAGTGCAGTAAAAAAGAGGAAGATGAAAAAGATCACATGAGATAGTTCTCAGGACTCTGACTAGGCTGTTGATCAGAAAGAAGTGTGAAAACAGCACTTAGGAAGAATTTGGAGAAATGAGGTCCAGGAGAACAAAACTTCTGCAGTCAGCTACAGAAGATTCACTTGCAAAACATGAACTCAAACGTCTGACCCCAGTAAACCAGACAAAACTGGTTCATATAGTGTGGGACTATATTACAAAACAACTGCCAATTATATTTAGTTTGTCCATGTAGAAGTCTGAACCTCAGGACCTTCCAGAGTGCAAATAAAGTGTGCATGGGTTACTTCTACTTATTTTCCTTGGTTTAGGTCTTTAAAAGCTGGGAATTGCTTTACAGATACATTATAAAGTTCAATTCTAGGAAATTCAGAAATTTTATTAGAAAAGCTTAGATTTATCATAGCCTTTTCAACTACTGTTTGATACTTTGCCCACAATGATTGTTTATAATCCTCTTCCTCCTTCCAGAAGGATGGTCAGAAAAATACCTTAATTCTATAAGGCTCCAGCAAGATGTCAATGGCATTGACTCTCATCACATCCTGTGTACATCTCTCTCCATTTTGTTTTCTTTTCCTCTGCACACTGTGGCTATTAAAAAAACCTCAAAACAGCAATTTAGTTTTAGAAAACACAATTGATGGTGGTTCAATGCACCAAAACTGGACCTTACTGCTACTTAATGCCCAGGCTTCTATTGTACATTAAATGATGCAAATCATCTACAGTTTCCACCTCAAAAAAGAGATGTTACGTTTCTAAAGAGCTATAGAATGATGTAAAAATCTATATTGGAAGTCAGGCTCTCCTTTTTTAAGTTTTGTTTGCACTGTGCTTATACTTTTAAAAGAAAAAAGAAAACGTATTGAAGGTCAGATGGGCTGGAAAAAAAGGTTAGAGGAGAACTTGTGCCTCCTCTTCTGTGTGACCCCTCAAGTGCTGCATCCCTTGCCACAAGCTCATAGGGGCAGGGTGAAAGCTGGGAGATGGGAGAAAGGCACAGAGATATGTACATGGAGCACATCTCTCTCTCATACTGTGCCTTTCTCCCGTTTCCCAATCCATGTGCAATTACAGCTCTAGTGTTTGGTACAGGCTCTTCCCTGGCCAAGGTAAGTCTCAGCACCCAGAACATCTCAAAGTCGCTGATTAAAGAGCTATTACAGCTATTCTTCCTTCTCAACTCACTCATTGTTAAGAAAAGCTGTCCTCAGACAGCTCTTTAGAAAAGGAGATATTTTCTTCATAATCGGCTCATCAAAAGCCCAATACTTGTTGCCCAGATCATTCATTCTTTGAACTTGTGCTTCAACGAGATTTTTGATAGGCAATTTATCTAAAATACCCTGAAATATCCTTAACTATTTCAAGTAGAAAGTGTGTCCCACATTGAGTCAGATTTTGTATTCAATGACAGAAATACATGACAGGTGTTGTGCCCTGCTAAGAATGATGATAAGGCTGACAGCAAAGAGGATTCACCATAGACAGTGGATTCCTTTGTTTATTACTACTTTTGAGGCTTTATTGGAAACATGTTCAATCACAGGAGATTCTGAGGTTGTTCACTATCCACAACCTCCAAAAGGGATCCTGTTACTGAAAAAACACTAAATAGATTCAGAAAAGAAATAAATTTTTAAAAAAGGGGAAAAAAAATTTCTTTTTAATTTTACAGAGCTGCTTCCTTATGTACTACCCACCAGAGTCCATTCTCCCTTAATGGTAGTCAGCTCTAAAGACAAAAAATAGAATCATGTGACAGAAACTGCAATAAAGGCAGGTAAATCAGTTTTGTGCCTCTACTGTCTCTTGGAATAGAGGTAACACTGAATGATAGGAAACATTCATGTATTGCTGAAAGGAAAAATAAGAATATTGATGCCTGTAAAAAATGACTTGGAAGTGGCAGCAACATTATAAACAGTATTTTAATATGATGTGAATTACAAGCACTTGATACAGAGGGGATAATATATTGATTTTCCTCATTCTACACTATGCATGTCACTAAGATCAATGGAAGTCACAAACCTATATCAAAGAAATTATAATATGTGGAATTATTTATAGACTGGCTGCTTCAGGTACACACCAATTGCAGCATGATAATGGCCAGACTTATGACTGAGGACAAAGCCATCTGTTACATACTGTAAATGATAAAGTGTGCATTCCCATCATTGCTTCATTCACCACATTTTTCATAAGTGAAAGGAAGAACTAATAGAAGGATTCTTGTACAGTCTTTTTTTATAAAGGAGCAATAAACATTGTATAGTTTATCACTAAAAGACAACGAATCCACTTACAAACAAAGTCATTAAAAAACAGCTACAGGCAGTATTTTCCAAAACAGTACACCAAATGTACACCAAAGCAAATATGCTGAAACTTTGGGAATCACTTCTGGATTGCTCAAAATTCTGGGGAACCCAAAGAAGCTGAAAAGCAGTAGCACACACAAGTCCAGCATCTCCAAGCTTCTGGTAAGCAAGAAAGCATGAACCTGTAAGCACACGCTTCCCTGTTCCAACAGTCAGCAAAGCTGTGTCAGCACTGGCAGGAAAAGAAAAAGCCTCACAGCTACACAGGCACCTTTATAATTTTCATATCTCAAAATGATGGCATTTCCAATAAAGGCTGCTTTTGAATCACCATTTACTTCTACAGCTCACTTAGTTTCACAGTAGTTCCTATCTCCTACTGTTAACTCTTAAAAGAAGCCTTTCAAAGATCAATCCAGTCTGTTAGGATTCTGGATGTTAAAATTGAATTTTTCATGTCTACTTGTTCTTTTGAAAGGCTTAAAAGCAATTTGTGGCAATCAGCACAAAAGGATTTGATTGACAAAGTTTAACAAAGCGATCTAGAGAAGATTCATTGGGGAAAAAACTGCTAAAATTGCAAATTAAACGGCAAATAGTTTTTCTCTGTCTGCCCTTGAAACAAAATAGGTTCTTTTAGATGTGAAAATCATTCTAAAAGCTTCTAAAAGTACCTAATGAAAATCTGAGAAATGCATAGCATTATCTTTCAGATCTGCAAAAGTAATCAAATAAAAAGAAACAACAAAAGGACAAGTGCCACAATGGCTGCCAAACAAGTCTGTTGATCTCATTCACACAAACCTCAAGAACACAGTTGCCAAACTTCCCTCCAAGTGAAATACAGGACATTTAGCTGAAACACCAGTGGAAATTAAGGGTTTTTTCTCCTCTGCTTTGGCTACCCGCTCTTTCCTTCCCAGTTTGCTGTCTCAAAATGCCTTTCTCTGCAATGCCCCTTTCTCCATCTGCCACAGGAGCAGTGTCCAGCTGGAGGGTCCCTGCCAGGCCACCATCAGCAGAGCTGTGTCCCCTCCAACACTGCTCCAGAGGCACTGGGTGTCTGTAGCACCAAAGATACAAAAACTCCCTACCCAAAGACACACCTTAACCTGCCAGGCCAACTCTCAATGAGAGCATCATGGAGTGAAGCCCTATGCTGCCATTTGACATTTTTACTCTTCTGTTCTGAATTTCTGGGATTTCATTGACCAACTTGTGAGGAAAAAAGAGTAATTTGGGAGGGAAAAAGAGTAATTTGGCTGTTTAAAAAAAAAAATTAAACCTCTAGTTATGTGAATGGTGTTAGACTGATAGCAACTAGCATAGTTAGAAGATTTCTTTATTATCCTGATGGTGCAAATTATTTTATATGCTACTGCCACTACTTGCAAAGCCTTTGCTTTAATCCTCAGACAATCCTACCACCTGAGCTGAAGTTATTGCCTCCCATCCAACACATCTTTCACCTGCTTTGGTTCAAGTGTGAAATTCAGTTACAGGGTAAGAGCAGGATAAAGCTTTTCTCTGTTTGAAACTACAGCATAACTAATAGATTTTAGATTTTTGTAATGGTACTTCAACCTCATATACCTATTTGCTTATTTAATTTTTAAGTATTATTCAGATTTTTTGTCTTTACACCATTATTTTGTGACTTCAAATTACTGTTACCTGCAAATACAACTGATGTGTTCATCTTCTCAACTTTCAAATCAGTCACATGACATAAACACACTCAAAATCATTTACATTTTGATCTACATAAACCTACTAGATTTTTTACTAACAAGTTAGAGTTTTTTAAAAATTATATTTATGTCTGTGAAAATTTTCCAATCCACTACTCTACTCAATGCTATTCTAATATTATGGTGATTTTATGTAATTAAGTAGTTTTCCTATGTCTGGTAACTTACTGTAGCTTACACACTTTTGTATTTATTGGAGACATAACAGAAAAAAAAAGCATTTGAAATGCACACAAATGAAATTTAACACAGAAAACTAAGAATTCATTAATGATAAAACATGTAGTTATGAAAGACTGCACAAAAGTCATTCACTCACTGAATTACTACAGAGACTGAGGGATTTATGCAAGGTAACAATACATCCAAAATTATACAGCTCAGTTCAACACATCACATCTCACTGCATTAGCAGCACCCTGTGAACCCAACCTCCAACTGAGCCATCTCAGCTCATTTAGTCTTTATAAAATTAACGTTTTTCTTTAGAACAGCTATCTTTGCCAAAGGACAAAAGGACACTATGTGGGTAAATCTACAGTATTAACCTAGACATTAAACATCTTTTTTGGCAGTAATAAATATGAAGGTCTGGAATTACCCATTACAGACTGTAAACACAATTGTGTACTTAGTATGATCTTTAAAAATCCACCATACAAACAATTTGTGTTTCACAAAAGTCCAAGATACAATTCAGTTACTTCTTTGCAGGCTGACCAAAATATTTCCTATTAGTTTTGCAGTGACCTTTGTTATATATTATTCTAGTGTTGTGTGTCTGTTTTAAAATTCCTATGGGCAATATGATTAAAACTGTTATGATATGATTAAAACTATATGATTAAGCTCATTAAAACCAATGATGAAAGTTTCTTTAGACAATCTAGCATCTGGATTCATTTTATGATCAAAACTTGTTTGCTCAATAAGGTTTTTTATTCATCAAAGACTCAGGTAATGAGAAATCTTTACATCTTTTAATTACCCACTCCTGATAACATCAGCCTCAATTTCTGCACAGTTGCAATTTAGAATAAAACATGTTTTAATTAACTTTTTTTACAGCACAGTAAAGATTTTATCAGTTATCAATGGCAAACACCACCAGTCCAAACTTACTTGCATGTTTCTTTTCAATAACACAGACTAGTAAGAATTGCCATCTGTAACAATGTAACAAATGCTTCTTTTGCTTTCTTATTATTTGTGCAAATGTTGTACAAATTATTTAACGACTGTGAAAATGTTTTTAAAAATATCCTTAAAACTGAAACATAACTTTTTTTTAAAGCAACTGCTGTTCAGATTCTACAGCCAGTGAGCTGACCCGTGCAAGGTTTCACATACCTATCTCAGAAACTGTTAATTACTGATAAAACACACAGCTGCCAAGACCCAGCACGCCAGAGGTGACTTACCAGTGGTTGGGCAGCTGCTCAGCCAGGCCTAGGCTCTGCTGGGCATTTAGAACCAGCTTTAGCCCCCGTGTGCTGGCTGTCATGGTCTAGCCCCAAGTGCACAGAACCCCACCTACCTCCTCATGCAGTCCAGAGCCCGAATGAAGAAGTCCTTGTGCAGCTGGTGCTCGTCCCTCAGGATGGAGCACTGCTCCAGTGTCACCGACATGGATGTCCTGTCTTTGGCACTCTTGCAGCAGGTGAAGCGCACTCCGTTCAGCTTCCGGCAGATCTGAAACACAGGCACGCCCCACAGCTTGGCACTTCTGCCACCAGGCAGGCTGGGCTGTGCAGCCCCCACAGCCCTGCCAGCCCAGAAAGGGCATGCAGACAGCTACAGCGTTTCTCAGGAAGAAAGCACCTGTTAAAAGTTAGTACTGCTATGAAATAGGATTTTTATAACTAGAAAAGAAATGTTTTTATAACTATAAAAGAAACAGTTCCTTCACTGTTTCCTCACTTAATCTCACTAAACCATCCTGTTCAATGAAAGCCTAATTGTCTCAATACCTAATGAATAAAGAAAAACCTTGGTAAGTCTTAACTCACAAACACAAATGCAGCAGACTAACTTCTTGTCAAGGTATGGAGTCAGACACATCTGAATGTAAATAGTTTTTTGTTGGGAAGGATGAGTCAGGGAAAACGTATCAATGAGTGCCTAGCAAAAGACTTTGAGAATATGGAAAATATAAGCGAAATAAAAATGATAGCAATTTTCGACTGTGAGGCTGAAAGCAACTGAATGCCTGAATGCCCCTTTGTTTAGATAATGTTAGATGCTGAGAATACCAAAAAGCAAACAGACACCCTCCTTAGGCATGGCAGGAAGGGTCCCAGATAAAAGTTATAGATAAGGAAAAGCAGTAAAACATGGTAATATAGTGATTCCTATAGGTTGCATGAAAATGTTAGATAATTTGTATCTTGCATTAGATTGGTTAGTGGAAATTAGAATATTCAACATAGAAGAAGATTTATTGTATTGTAAACGAGAAAATCTCTCTCCTGCACTCTTCTTCTTTCTCTTACTCTCTTACATTCCCTTATCCTGCTCTATCCCTCACTCTCCATCCTGCTCTGAGCTGTGACTGCAGTTCTTAGTAGGGTCTCATATATACCCACGCCCTATGAAATAAACTGCAAACTTCAAGACCAGAATACAGAGAGCGCCTGAGTTTGTCCCGACCGTCCCCGCTCAGCGAACTCCAACAGAGTTTCCTACAGTTTTTATTTTCAACAGATAAACTGTTGAAATGTAGGACTCAGAATTAATAAAGTTTAACACAAATGACTGCCATGGATTGCCTACTTTCACTTACACTTTGAAAAAGTTATAAGACTTAAGGGAAACATGATATTTTTGAGGATGATTTCTCCCCTTAAGGATCAATCCGTGGTTGTACCAGTCCATCAGTTTATACTTTGGTTTCAAACAATATTTTACTAGAAAAAGAAAAATTTGAAAGAGAACTGCCATGCCCAAGTGTGGGTCTTCCTTTCCCCAGATGTAATTTGTCCTGAGAAAAGGTAATACTTTGCTTACACCTGTCCCTGGAGAATCGTAGGTATAACCATATGAAACCCAAAAATGTTTGTGGGAATAGGGCAAGGCAATAAATTACAGCAGTAATCACAAAAAGGAACTTCCCACATTGGCTATCCTGGGAGAGCTCACAGGACGAAACTGGAACATGATCTCCACAATGTCAGTTCAGCAAATAAGCATTTCTTCATCTGTTAATTGCATTCTCAGAAATTCTATTAAAATCAATGGCCCAGAAAATATTTAGAGCCTTTAAGTTCTTTGTGATACCATGGTGAGGACAATCTCAAAGTTTTAATTTAGGGAATCAATTAAGGGAATCTTACTTAGGACCCAAAGAGGTACAGGATAGTGGAGGAGAATCTGAGTGTTCCTTCCATCCTATAATCTAAAATTTTAAAAGTTAAATCTGTTTAAAAATTTGAACAGTTGCACTAGGATTTAAATAAAGTACTATATGATAATTTTCTTAAATATTGGTGTGAAAGAAGTTAACTGTTTAATTGAAGAGATTAATTCTCTTTACACTAGTATCTCTGGAAATCCATGAGTCATGGGGGCTATTCGACGTGAATGAGTCCTAAAAAAATTAAAAATATAAAGAATACATAAAAAAATAAAGTCAAAAAATACCAGGTAATTATTCTGTTTGAGTGATGGGCTCTGATGTAGGGAAGACATAGGAGGAGAAGAAATAGACTGAACTTCTATTAGATTTATTCTAACAGTCCAGTTATATCAGGGATTACATTCAGGTACAGACACGTGGAATCTCATACACCTACTGCAATAAAAAAGTGATATTGCACAGCTATTGCACTGACAAAGCTTTATTCTTGCATCTTTTTCAAGAAATAAATGGAACATAGTAAAACAGTGCGCAGATCATTGGAACCAGAAATACACATTTCAGAAAGTTAAAGTAAGGGAACCTAAAGAGAAATAGAATTCAGTGAAGGAAAAAGCTGAAACACTTTGTATGTCCAAAGAATGCTTTTTACCCATGAAATTATTTTCAGGGAACCCTGAATAGATGGTAAAACACAACTTTCTATACCCGAAGATTTAGCAAATTCTTTGTAACTCATTTTACACTACATCTTCTACTTATTTAAAAGCAGTGTTTCATAGTAATTGCAGGACTGGTACTGCAAGAAAAACTTATTTTTACTTACAAAGGATTTATATTGCAACAGCATGTGATGATATTTATTAACTACAAGGCAAAATGTTATTAGCAATATGAAAGCTACAGCAGTGTTATTAACACAAAGTTATACTTATGATTGTCTTTTCTCTGGTATTAATAAAAAGCCATGGAAAATGCTATTACTAATTTTGTATCAAATATTTATTTGCCTTGAAGGGTATATACGTTTGAAAGTCTCCCAAAACACAAAGTTTTGCTTCACTTTCAGTAAATACCAAAAGCTCCCTGCTGGTATAAGGGGGCAGAGATACTAAGGGTACTTTTCTAAATATAAGGCAAGTACCTGGCTGAATTTGACATTCCTGAAAAGCTTGAGCTCTTTATAAATATCTAAGAGTTGTTTTCCTGGCCTTTTTTTTTTATTATGTACATGCAAACTCCACAGAACTGGGAAACAGAAAGGAATTATGGGGAAAAAAGCAAAAGTAAGTATTAATTATTGTTAGATACACAACTTTCTTTGAGTTCT
The DNA here is from genome assembly GCA_013400855.1 of Buphagus erythrorhynchus. Taxonomy (NCBI): domain Eukaryota; kingdom Metazoa; phylum Chordata; class Aves; order Passeriformes; family Sturnidae; genus Buphagus; species Buphagus erythrorhynchus. The sequence goes on from VZTT01023306.1 coordinate 21,626, forward strand.
CCCTGTGTCCTTTGCATGTCTTTTGCAACAGTTATTTGTGAAATTAATTCAATTACAGAAAATTAAAAGTTGATGCAGCAATAACAAAAAAAAAAAAAAAGGCCAGAGCAAGCAATCATGTCCCACATCATACCTCAAGGACACTAAAAAAATTATTTTGAGTAATTTTATGTTATGAAAGAACAGCTATGAAACAAATAACTCAAATTCTAGCAGGTTCTACCGGTTAAGAAAGTGAGAAAGAAATTGTCTGCAATTTAAGTGGAGGAAGAAGAGATAAATTTATGAGTGGAATGAGTGACTATGAGAATGAGTATGTTAGAAAACCATTTCAGCACATCTGCCTCCTTTAACCAGTGAGTTCTCCAATCATATCCTTAAAATCCATTGCACTTACAATATCAGCAGTCTTATGAAAATGAGTTCATCATTAGCTCATCAATTTCTTTGAAACAAGAGAGCTTACCGTTGCAGCCAACCACATGATTTCTACATTCTTTCTCTTTTTGGCCTGGATGTTTTGATGAAGACTTTCTAGCAACCCCTTTAAATCATTTTGTTCTTGAAAATGTGGTAAACCTGGGAAAAAAGGATGATAAAGTTGCTTGTTATGATAAGGTTGGTGATATGGTTGTCCTGACTGAAAAATGCTCATGGTGAAGAACACGTCCATTACTTACAGCATTGTTTAGGAACACAGGATGGAAATTACCAGCTAAATAATTTAAGCAATAAGCAAACCTTATGTCTTTCTGAGTATTGGGTTGTCCTCCCTAAGATCTTCATGTGGAAATTTAAAGTATCTTCAACCTTTATCTTATAAATGGATGGTGAAAAACAAAATCAAATCTCTGCAGTAGCTCTGTTCATCAGTTATTATAGACATTCAGTGGAAATCAGAAGAAAAACCCTGAGTGCATTACAACCTGCTTTGATGGAGTGATTTTTTTTTTTTAAGTCAAAAATGTTGGTTTTGTTTCCAAATTGAAACATCCAATTTTTGTTTTGAAATGTGCCTTAGTTTTTTTATATAATGTAACATAAGGGTTAAACAGCACTAAGTATCCCCTCTAAAAAGTAACAAAGTGTATTTCTTAGTCTGAAATTAAATGGGGCTTTATTTTGAAGTAGAAAATAATTTCAGGTTTACTCAAAATCCAAAATTTTACCTACTTGTTCTAGGTAAGGCATCCAAGCTGAATTTTATCCTACATCTCTAGCAAAAATTCAAGAGTAGGCACTTTAATTGCTCCCTCTGTTTCATATGTATATATAGGAGGGATTTTTCTAATGTTACATTTATCTTCACTAGTTTGGAAAATCAATAAAAAGAAGCAAAATCTGTTTTCTGAAATGATTTCTTCTCAAGGTGATGGAGTAAAAAAAAGAATTTAATTATAGTTATCACCAAGAAAAGAGCTCAGAATCAAGTGAAACAAAGTGAAACGAAATGGATCAAGGGATACAGTTTCTTCAAGCAGAGAAAGTAAATTGTCCATCTAGTGAGGGAAAGAAAACCCGATAACCCAGGCCCCAAAACCAAGCCCAAAGACTTACATTCAACTGAAAGAATAAAAATGAGAGAAGTATTAATGAAGGTCAATATCCATTCTCCTAATGTGATCGAAGTTGGAATGATCCCTCTTACCAACAGGCTTTTACCTTTTACATATAATTAATTCTGTAGTTTCCCTTCTCCATGATTCACAGTAAGAAGTAATTTAAATATATTCAAAAATAACTAAATTGCTTCACTCATACTGTGCTGTCTAAAAAAAATCACAAACAACAAAAAAAAAAGGGAGGAAAAACTGCATCCAAACTAGTTTTGCAATAATCTTAATGTGGATTGTTTTAACTGTGTATTACAAGTTCTGATTGTACACTTAGATACTACAGAGCACATAAAAACACATCACACTCTGCTATTACACTTATGGCTGCATCTGTTTCTTTAAAACACAGAGCACACAATGACAAAGATGCTTTGAGATTATGCAAATGTACCACTAAACATTTTATTGCTTCCAGGCAGCTTTCCTTTGGTTCACAGCAGAAAATGCAACATCTCTGAGGGGTGACTTCACCACAGGTACAGCAGGAGTCTCCTAATTTATAGTACTGCCAAATGAGCTGCACCTTGACTGGAAATGATCAATTGCTTAAACTCCTTGGGTCCCCCACAGTATTCAACCATCAAACCATCATCATTGTTGATTATAAGGGGGAGGAGCCTGGAAGTACCAAAGAGCCTTGTTGTTTTCAGTTAGTAACGTACTACTAAACAACAATCTTACATTTCTGGACCCTTACTATTCTTAGCATTTCTATAAAAGCAGTACCATTTTGATGCCTCAACCAGAGCTATATTTGGTCACATTTTTGGTAGGAATCTTTCTGGGAACACACTCTTATTTTCAGTTTCTGCTAAAAGAATTTAAGAGGTTAACAAACGGGTAAATGACGAAGTGTACGTTCGTCTTAAAGAGGATAAAGTCAGTGTATGCTTAGTTACAAGCAAGAATACTATTGGCAAGGGGAAATACAGATACAAGAGGAAAACTAATAGCAAAGGTGGCAATACCTTTCTGGGAGTGGAAAATTGAATTTTTTGAAAGGGAATATATGAATGAAGCAGCAGGCAAGGGAGGCTGCCGAGGGTGGACGCAACAGCCTGGCAAACAGGATCGTGAGTCCTCAAATTCTGTCAGGCTTTATGAGCACTGTTTGGAACTAACAGCTTCAGGAACACAGTCCTGCATTTATTTTGTAGCACAGATTTGGAACTACAGGAAATTATTTGGAAAGGTGGGACAAAAACATCAAAGAGCCATCAATCCTGAATGCCTCTCACTTGGCCCCAGCACCGGGACTGCTGCCTGCCTTGTATGGAGGTTTGTCTTCCAGAGGTGGGGGAACAGGGGAGGGATTAAAGTCCTCCCCCAAATGAACAAGTTTGAGAGCTTGACTTTTTTCCCAGGGGGCTGGTTTAAAAGGCACATTTCTCCAAGGCAAAAGAGTTATTCTATACACTGGCAGGGAGCTACTGAGAAGGGCAGTGGAACCAAGAGGTTCTTCGTGTTCCACAAAAATTTGTATAAAGAGACTCAGTTCTTAAAGGTAGAGAAAACAACAAGAAGGTTATAATAACCAGAAAAGACATGATGAAATAGATAAGATGAGCTCTCAAAAGCCTGCACAGTCTGGAAGAAGTCCAGGAACTGTGTGACTTACTAATAATCCTGCAGAACAGCAGTACAAGTTTAAATTCTGTTAATGAAAAGCAGCCAATACTATCTGCATGCAAATTTTTGCTTTTATAAAATCCTATCCATTTATGAGGCAGCAGATCTACCTTAGTCCTAACCTGGATGAGGTTAGTTTTTCGAGGATATTTTCTTGGCAATATTCCCCTAAATTAATTACCCAACTTGTTGTATGAGTTCCTCTGCAGACATCCTAGAAATACTAGGTCTGTGGGTGGATGGATGGGCATCCTGCCCACCATTTAGGAAGAGAGCTTTTGTTTCTGTCAAAATTATTAACAAATTAAAATCATCCTGATGTAAGAGATAAACATGTATTCATTCACGTGATGTGATGTATCAAAGCTTTACATAGAATTTAAAAAATCAGGCTGTTAAATCTGCAACATTTGGGACTGTAGTTTGGGCATTAAAACAACTTTAACAGGATTAGATTGATGCAAGCATCTTTTCAGTCCTTGCTTTTGGCAGTCAGAGTAACAGCATAGTAATGTTTATGTGTATGATATGGAATTTCTGTAAAAGTGGAATACAGGGCCTATTCTAGCAAAACCTTGTTATTCATGTCATGATGATGTGGCTCATTGCTTGCATTTGCATCTGCAGATTTCTCAGTGGTTCACCAAACCTCAACACATTTTCAGAATAAGAACAGAGGCAATGACTGAAGCTGATGACATTTCCTACCAAGTATTTCTGTACAAATACAATAGGTACAGACTGTCCTCTTGAAATATTAAGAAACTTATTATTTTAATAACTTAAAATAGCTGTTCAGTTCATCATTCCCCTGTTTCATTCTCTTTGTAGTTTCTGCTGTGGCATTGGGCCTGAAATCACTCTTGAGATCAGCAGGTCTGTGTACAGATACAAAATGTTTAAATTTATGGCACAAGTTACGGAATTCTGCTAATATTACTCTCTTATAAATTTTTACGCAGCAAAGCTTTTCAAAGCCATCTGGATATCACATTATTTTTTACTCACAATCAGGAGGCATTTTTTCCGTAAATAACTTGTAATATTCTTTGAGAAGTTCTAAGTTTTCCTGGTTAATGTTTTCCTGCAAAGTGGTATCTCCAAACCTATGAAAATACACAATAAATTATGAAAAAAGAACCCAAAACCCACAAACCAAAACAAAGATAAATTATCATTCATAATTATTTCTTTGCATAAAGAAATAACTTTGATTTTATATTACTTGTTTTATAGTGCTGAATGTATTAGATTTTGCCTAACATGCAGTAATTAAGTTCTTGCGTGCTTTGGAGCTAATTTTTGGAAATGATATCATCCCTGATGGGTAATTCTTTCAAAAATTTATTAACAAAGCAATCCATTTACAAACATGCAATCAGGCACTTATTCTTTTTGCCCTCACAAATCCTGAATGAAAGGAAAGGCACTTTGGGAGAATTCCAAATGGGATCATAGGCAGAGAACACCAACTCTTCCATCTCTTAGTGCTGCTGTTGCTTAGGCTTATTAACTTCTATAAGAGCTGGACGATATGGAAGTGACACAAGATGGAAGAGAAGTTTATCAACAAACTAACTATAGCTATATAAACAAATATCTTTCTCTCTGAGATCAACATTTCTACAACAGCCACATTTCACATGCCAAGAAAATATATCTCATGGTAGTACATCAGATATGATTGTAAAGACAGGAATGCCCCCTGGGCAGTTAGGGCCAAGTTTTTGCAATTCATCTGTAGAATAGCTTTGAAATGGAAATGGAACAGTACAGGAAAAGAGGCATGGGCAGGTAAGTGAGAAACTCAGGTAGAGAGAAGGGGACACAGATCAAAAGATGCCAAATATACTGCTAAATTATGTACAAGGGAAGCAAATATTTCAATGGGCCAAAGGGAGAAGATGGCTACTTCCTCAGTAGCCATTGCTGCACTGTCACATGAGAACATTTCTTTTAAATCAGAAATATTCCCAAGTGTATTCTATCAAAAAACAAAGAAAAGGATATTTTTTATCTAAGAGAGTAACATTTCCTAGAAATTTGCCACAAAAATGTTTTTATATTCTAATGTTCTTTATCCCACAAAACCCCCCATATTTTTAGTCAAAAATCATGTGCAGTGTTTCCAGTCTCAAAAGCAAATGTGCAACTTTAGGAGTTAAGCAATATCATGAATTAGGACAAAAGCAGACTGTAACTGCACACAGAACAGCTGCTTCTGCATTGAGTTGATTTGGTAGATATTAGTACATATCCATAGTTATAGATATGTGGGTTTATTTATTATTATGTTTTCTCTCATGGCTTTCTTTGTGCACAATGTAAAACAATCACTGGGAACAATACTTCCTCCACTTCACCTGCAAGCCAGGCATCTTTTCAAACAACTCCTCCACAAGCCCCCAGGTAATCAGACTATTTCTAAACCTTGTCAAATTTTTCTTCAGAACATTTGTAACACTCAGTCCTTTCTGCCTTTCCCACACATGTAAGCTCTCACCAGCTTGCTTCTTGGTTACCACATCATGCCCTCTTATTTTGGAAAACGAGATGTGTCCCACTCAAAACTGTCATGACTGATTTTGCTGGTTTTGCACATCATGACTTTGGCCATGTCACTCCTCTCAGCGCTTTCTTCTTTATCAAGAATAACCTATTTTCATTTTCAAGAAGTTCCCACGTTCTCTAAACAACTATCCAACTCTTTCACCAGTCAAATGCCAGTTTTTACTGTCTTTGGATTCAGTCTATGTCTCCCATTTAAATTTTCTGCCTAAATTTTTCTCAGATATCACCACTCAACTTGGAAAAGTCTCCCATAAACATTCACAAAGCTTCCTGATGGCATTCTTTAGTAGTGTTCTGTAAAAGACTGATTTTACTTGGCTATCTACAAAGAGCAGGAGGTGAAACTCCTGTGGTGCTTAAATTCTTGCCTATTGTACAGGTTAAGGATTTTCACTGTCTCCCTCTATTATTCCAGCTACTCATTTGCTATAAGCTTATGGCTTACAGCAAATGCAACCTAAAGATAAATATTATGTATTTTGGATGTTCATAAAAGTTGCTAGAAGAAAAAAAAGTTTTAAAAAAGTACCTGACTGTGTTGACATCTTGACTTCTACTTTGCAGTTTTAGCACTGCACAAATGTGGTAATTTAACATGACTGACAGATACCCTTCTCTTGGAAGAGCAAATGAATATGTTGGTGAAACTTTGACTATTATTATAGTAATTAATTAGTTTCCAGCAATCTGTTGCAGAGGAGTACTAATAACATGTCAGAACTTTATCAGCCTTCATTTTTCTACAAACATAGTACTAATGCATTCCCTATTATTAACTACCACGCCACAACCCTGGAAAAAAGCCCTAAAAAACTGAGAAAATTTCTCTAGCTTATGACTTGTCCAGACTTTTCAATCCCACCTTTAAGATATAAGAATTTTGAATTTTCAAACTCTTGTTTGAGAATTTCAAAGTAGTGCATACAAACAAAATTCTGCATCTGCATCCAAGAGAAACGTGGCACCAACTCTGTGAAACAAAGCCCTGCTTGTGGTCCTATCTTCATGTGGACTTTTTCATTGTTCTGCATTGCTTCATAGCTTGTGTTTGTTTCCTTTAATACCTTTTAAAATGCACACTGAGTCAATGTGAGACAGTCCAAGAGCAAATAACAAAGAAGATTTATTTCTAATCCTGAGAGATATCCTGTACCAGCATGGAGTACTTGGACAGAAAATGAAACATGACTTTTTCTTACCTCTCTGCCAGTGTTTGCTGTTCATTGATTCCAACATTAAAGAGCACTGGATACATGCGAAGCAGCTTTCCTTCTTTAATCTCTTGTGGCAGCAGCTCAAACATCTTTGCTGGAAGCTGGACCTCTATAATGTAATGTTCACTAGGAAAAATAAAAGCAAGAATAAGAATGGGGTTCTTGATTGGTTTGCTTAAAATAAACTTCCTAAGTTATAGAGAATGTATGGAGTTACAAATCCCTCCCTTTTCCCCTTAATGGAACCATAAAAAAGGATGATTCATCTTGCTTTTTTTAAGAGCATAACCGAGCTATAAGAAGAAAGGCAGGTATAACTGTATATAACTATAAACTAACTTCTTTACTGAAGTGAAAATAAGACTAAGCATGAAAGCAGCAAAAAAGTCCTCTGCTACCAAAATATCAATAAGAATACCTCAACTCTTAAAATGCATCTTGCTGAGTTACAAAAACAACTTACCTCCAAAGTCACAATTTGATCTAGTATACACTCTAAAAGTAATATGAGCAAAAACCTTTCACAAAAACCCAAAGTAAAACTCACATTTTCTTCAGTGGTTGGATTTTCTCCCTGGGGGTAGAAAGTATCACCAATAACAAAATTGTCTCTGTGAAGATAATAACTGAAGGCTCATTACACAAACATGAATCCTGTTTTAGGAGGAGGGATATGATATATAGCAGTTCTGGACTTATATTTGTGTTTGGTCTGACTTTACCAAAATGTGCTACTTTGGCTGCTAGGCCAAATTCTGATCACATGGAAGCCCCAAGCTGGATTTCACCTGCCTTTGAGAACTGATGCCTGGCCCCACAAAAGAAACAGTGGGATGATGTTATCTTAGCTTTTATTAGCTTTCTTTTAATTGTTAGAGCAATCAACCTAAATAAAAAAAGACTAGAAGCAAATCCATTTCTTTCCAGGATCTGGTCAGGGCTGACTGACAATGGAGGCTGAAATTTTCACTCCTGCAGAGAATATTTGGAATACCACACCAGCAACAAGGAGGGAAGATCTATCCTGCCTAAAGAAGTCAGGCCAACGAAGTCACAGAAGTTTTGTATGTAAATTTAAGGTGGATAATTGTTTGCACCTATTCAAATAATCATTAAGTCCCTCCAACTCTTCAATCACGTACTTGCTAAAGAATAAAAATGCCATCCAGATTGCCCACATGAAGAATTTGGGTGAGAAAAGACAGAAAACCTTGAAGAAAAAGATCAGTTTCTGCAGTAGCTCTGACATCTTTGGCAAGCTTGGGACGACTGGCACCAGCTCAAGTGTTTGGAAAAACAGGTTCCACTTGGAAGAGCCAGTGGTGATGTTTAAACTTTATCCTGCTCATATATCTGAGAACAAAGTAAAATGGATCCAGTGCAGACCTGTGTCTGCAGTGTAATTGCACTTAGCAAGGGCAGCAGCATCTGCTTAGTACAGGCTAGAACTGGTGTGCAATCTTTGAGCAAATGCCAGATGCTCCCCACTGAGAGGGAGCATCAGTCCTGAACAGAGAATGCATATCTCAGGGAGGGGGGGGAAGAAAAACAAAATAGTTCTGCTTCCCAGGTAAGTTTATGTTCTTTTTAATTAATTCACCCATGTGAAAGAAATAGAGAGTTAGCAAAAAGGGTAGTAAAGAATGTGGTTCCCATGACCTCTGCATAGCAGCATTAATTCTCAGCCTGAGAACCCTCCTGGCTGCTGTCAAGTGCTACTGGAACACTCCTGTGACTGTGCTTTGATGAACATGAGAAGAAAGGTTGGTTCAGTCTCACTCAAAGAGCATACACTACAGAACCAAAATGCCACCAAATCACTGCACTGTTACATTTCAATACTCCCAAAATCACTACAAATCTCTGCGTGTGAAAGAATGCTGAGAGATGCTGATCTTTATAAATTAGTATTGGAACAATTTGGGACTTTCCCCTTTGTCTTTTTTTTTTTTTTTCCTTTTTCAAAACAATTTTTGAAGTCTCAGAGATAATCTGTGATAACTTTAAAAAGTCTGTTACCAATTGCACAATGAAAGCAATGGGTTTCTGATTATGAAAGGAAAAGGCTATAAAGCCATGACAGAGCTGTCGAGAAAGTCCAGGAATAGTACCGAAGTCAAGTGGAGGCAAAAAAAGAAACAATTCAAAGTATTGAAATCTGGAGGACTTGTTTCATAGCAATTTGCCAAAGATCTTACAGGTCTATGATTCTACTTAAAGGAAAAAAGGAATATAACAGTAAATTTTATTGTCATATGCTTTCTCTCTTTTATGGCTAGATTCAATGCAGAGCTATCAGGTGATTTTGGCAGGATATGGATTAGGTAGGTACAACATTTTCCAATGAGATGGAAAAATCACTACATAATTTTTAACATTTAATGACCTTTCAGGAAAACAGCGGAGAAAGCAAGCATGTGTTTTAAGAGACTAAATAATAAATCTTCATCTATTTAAGAAGAAATTGTATAAATTTAGGTTTTAAATATTTAAAAATATATGATTTGCCTAAGCAGGACTGCTTAAAGATATCCCTCTTTAACTTTCTTTGCTTTATTCTCTAATATTTGTTATCATCACATATGAAGATAGACAAACACTTGTAGTCCTGTTAGAACACTTCTAAAAAGTACCCCCCTTATGGCTGGGGGTCACAGATCCTGCAGCTGTTTTGAGTTGGCTGAAATTGCACACCTTTAGCTCATTGCAGTAAACCCAAAAAATCATTTACATGGACTTTGCTTTGTAAAAGAAAAAAAAATGCACACATGGTCAGTCACAGCAACTCAGCTTGGAGGTTCTTTACCCAGCTCTTCTTCCAGGTGAGTGCAGTGTTTTAGATCACTTCAGTGTGGCTTTAAGTGTTAGTCCAGTTTTGGGCTTTCTTGAAAACATAGTGTAAGAGGCTGTGACACCTCAAATTAGAGGGATGGGCAATCAACAGCTGTAGAAAGTTTAACAAGTGAAGAGCCAGATTCTGCACCTGGGATGGGGCAACCCTGGGTGTATGGACAGACTGGGCAATGAGAGGCTGGAGAGCAGCGCTGTGCAAAGGGACCTGGGGGTCCTGCTCCATGGAAAGGTGAATGTGAGCCAGCAGTGCCCTGGCAGCCAGGAGGGCAACCCTGTCCTGGGGGCATCAGGGACAGCATGGCCAGCTGGGCAAGGGAGGGATTGTCCCCTCTGCTCTGCACTGGGGCAGCCTCACCTCCAGTGCTGGGGCAGTCTGGGGTGCACAATATAAAAAAGACATGAAGCCATTAGAGAGTGTCCAAAGGAGGCCACGAGGATGGGGAAGGGCCTTGAGGGGAAGATGTGTGAGGAGTGGCTGAGGTCACTTGGTCTGTCCAGTCTGGGGGAGACTGAGGGGAGACCTCAGTGTGGTTATCACTTCATCAGGAGGGGAAGCAGAGGGACAGGCACTGATCTCTTCACTCTCCTGGGCAGTGACAGGAGGGACAGACACTGATCTCTTCACTCTCCTGGGCAGTGACAGGAGGGACAGGCACTGATCTCTTCACTCTCCTGGGCAGTCACAGGACTCGAGGAAACAGCCTGAAGCTGTGTCTGGGGAGGTTTAAGTTGGATGTCAGGAATAGGTTCTTCACCCAGAGAGTGGCTGAACAGGCTCCCCAGGGAAGTGTCACAGCATCAAGCCTGACAGAGTTCAAGAAGCACTTGAACAAAACTCTCAGGCACCAGGTGTAGTTCTTGGGATGTCCTATGCAGGGCCAGGAGTTGGACTTGGTGATGCTTGTGGCTCCCTTCCAACTCAAAATATTCTGTGACTCTGTAAAGAATATTTGAGAAGTGCATATTTTGGGCTCTAATAAAACAATGTGAGTTCCTGAACAGAACTTCACCTCCCTTGGGTGACCAGTGTCAGCTACCCACACCAGAAGGTCAGTGCACTGCTAGACAGTGCCACACACTTTGGATTGATTTGTTGGTGCACACAGAATCTCAGGCTTAAGCACTTCCCTAGAAAAAACAATTACATGTGAATGTAATTGTGAATTCATGAATGTGAAAATGCTGACTCTTCAAGATAAGAATTTGTAGTTTGATTTTTGTCTTGTGTTTCTACATTCTTAGTCTCATTTTTTGAGCCCCACCATATAACAGCCAAACTGATCTAAAAATTGAGGTTTCTTAAACAGTTATTACAAAATAATGAGGGTTTTCACCACCTTCTCTTTTTATGGTTGACTTCGAATGCTGTCTGATAGGAGCAGTTTCATCACAGCTCTGAGGGGAATGGGACTCCTCCACATAAGCCTTATAGATTTTATTTTTTTCTGATATCAATCCCATCCAGTGAATATCTGCCAGTAAGTACAGTACAGCAATCACAAGCTGTAGCTCTTCTTCCTAAGCACTGACTGCTCCATCAATCCAGAATGCCTGAGGCAGCTGAAAACCCAGGCCTCCTTCAAATCCAGGACCTCCTGTTGTGACAGCCCAGTGTACCACAGTAATGGCAGCAAGCCAGTAAATGTAGATGCTGAATTTTTCAGGATTTGTGGCTGCTGCGATTTACAAAGGATTTATTTCTTCTGTTTTATCCACACATCATAATTATTCTTAATTATTCCCAATGTGTTGCCTATCATACTCCAGCCTTCCTGTTATTTATTTCAATCCTTTCTCAGAAAGCCCATACGATGAGAGTGAATCATCCAGAATAATTTAGTAAATCAGTGGTGAAAGCCTCCTTCAGAGGAAACATATTTGCTAAAAGTTGCTGCTTTTAGCTGAATTTAATTTACAGTCATCTTAAGAATAATGATATTATTAAGGAAGTGATTTCTGCAAAAGTAAAAACATTTGGAGCTTCAGACTAGAATAATAATAAAGATGAAAAATCCATTCTAATCTTGTTAACCCTCAAATAGCCAAAATTAATGCAGTGTTGCAGTTTATGTCCTGATATTCAGCAGTACTTATGTGAGATTATGTCATAAAGTGTAAGTGATTTTGTGCAAGGATTTCCGAGATTGCATATGTTCTGTGTCATTTTCAGCAGCTAAAAAAGGCTTCCTTTTTTAAAAGTGACCACTAAGTTTTGAATGCTAAGTGGCATCCAAATTTTTTTGCTTCCATCTTAAAAACATTCAAGGCCTAACTCTTGGAATTGCAATTTCATTTCTCACACAGAAATACAAATTCTGGAAATTCAAAACTAGGTTCTCAGAGACAACATTTGTAAATCATGACCTTGTCACCTGTCCAGGTTTCAGTGTCTGTGTGTGAATAATGCACCAGCAGCTCTGCACAACACAGACATTGTTCTGATTAATTTGTATTAGTAACTCAAACTTTTAGCTTTTTCTCAAGAGAGTAACACAGCACTTACTAGCCTTTAAAATCCCTACTACCTCACCTTCTGAAAAGTAAAACTACTGCACTTTCCATAAAACAGAATTCAGCAACAAGAAAACCATTAGCTGGGTTTCATGGGCTATAGATTAAAACTGTAGTTTTGTTTCCTGGGCTCCAGGAAACAAAGTTCTTACCGCCTTCCAGTTATAATTGGCAAAAAATCTTCTGATTTGGCTTCAATTACTTTAAACATTACTTTCTGCAAATCTGAAATGCCCACAGCCATGTCTTCTAGCATCCCTGCTTCTTCACCTACATGAGAAGATTAAAGAGATTATTTACAGAGTTGGCAGATCAGTCACTGTATAGGCTAGAGTAAAGCAATATGAGGATTATATTTTCCAGTCTGTGCATCTGAAAAACACAGTTCTAAATCCACATTACAGTCACCTACATAAAACCAGACTGATTTCTAGAACTGCTGTTGACAATTCTGTGGCCTAAATGGTAACTATGAGTATTAAGCAACTCTGAAAATCAACCTGCTCTATATAGGCACAGAATAACCTCAGAAAAGCCATTTTTCTCTATTCTTAAAGTGTTTAAAAGGCTGTCCTGCTGATGGAGGACCAAGGTTTTGAGAATAATAACGACCATCATGCAAAACAGAGGAGGCAGTGATCTCCAGCATTAAAAAAGCTGCACAAACGCTAAATTCCCCTGCTTTGGTCAAAATTTCTTATTTGGGTAATGATTCCAATAGCTGTAGTTCAAAATTTGAAACATAAGGCAATTTCTCCCTCCAAATTTTCTTTTTAATACCTATCAAATAATGGCATCTGCAACATACTACAAATTAAACAGTTTTCAGGCTATCTTCACATTATCAGCACTGGTGATCAGGACGAGGCTGACAGAGGCAGTAACTGTTTAAATCTGCTGTTTGGATTGGCTTTATAAACCTGGTATTTTGGGTCAGGTCTGCACAGAACAATTAGCAGGTCGTGTTCTCTGAGGAACTCAGAATGAAATAGGCTAGTAATTCTTGCTGCAGAATTGACAACAGAGCATCAATGACTTCAGCTGTGCTATTATGTGCAAGTCTACTGTCTTGTAAGGACAATATTTGATTCAACAAGCCAAATTACTGGAAAGAGAGCAGAGGTTAAAATAAGAAATTCCTGGGTAAGCATCTGGGCTGGGTACATAAGGAACTTTGTCCAAGAACAATACTTACTATATGTACTAAGGAGTCCTTCATATTGCACAAGCAATCCAACAGTATGAAGCTGTTGTAAAAATCCTTGATCATGTAAACCTGCGTGCAATTTGATTACAAATCCACAGACCAATCCAGCCAGCTGTAAAGATAATTTAAACACATGCAATTAAGAGGTGTACTGTTACAAGACAAAAAGTTAAAATGAGGCTTGCTATCATTATACACAATAGAGGTAACATCTACATGTTTGAGAAAAACAGAATAGGTATTTCTGTTTAGTGACTAAATGATTTCATAATAATATATTATTGATGCATTTTTTGGGGGGGTGTATAAAATAGTGAAATATTCCCTTAATTTATATTAGATAAGCTTAATTTGTTTTGTGGCATTGTGAGTTATTTATACTGACATAAATCAGACCAGAACCTTACTTGTCAGGCTTTAAACACATAAGACTCTCAATTATGATGAATTTGAAAGTAGTTCAACATCTAATGCAACTGAACCTCCTTGGCAGTTGCAACATATAACTTAAGGGAGAAATTAAGTGAAATATTTAGAGAAAAATCTATCTGAAAAAAGCATGATCTACAGGAGAAGACATACAAAGTTTCAGTGATTTGCCAAGGGAAGATAGTTCTAAGGAAAGACATGCTAATAGTCTTTAAACACCTAAAATACTGCTACAAACTGAAAAAAATAAACTGCTCTTTATTTCCAAGGTGACCAGGAGAAAAAAACTCCCAAGCTTGGATGCTGCCTGGCCAATGCCCCATGAGGCCACATCTCTGTGTGGAGTGCTGTGTTCAATTCTGGGCTCCTTGGGACAAGAAACACAAGGAGCTACTGGAGAGAGTCCAGAGGAGGGACACAAAGATGATTTGGGTTCTGGAGCATCTCTTTTATGGAGAGACTGTGGGAGTCAGGCCTGTTCAGCCTGGAGAAGGCTGAAGAGGATCTCATTAATGCCCATAAATATCTCAAAACTGGTGCCAAGAGGAGTGCCAGCNCCTTTAGGTGCCTTTGCCTTGGCAGAGGGGTTGGACTGGATCATCTCCAGAGGTCCCTTAACCCTACTTACTCTGTGATTCTGTGATTATGAATATCTGCAAGACATATTCAAAGCTAGACTTGAGAACTGTATAATCTAGGAAGTCTAAGAATAGGTTTCTGGATCTTTCTTTGTGCAAGGGCAGGATTAGGCAACTTTTCCAGTCCACTGAAGACCTGTTTCTCTGACTCAGTGATAGACGTACTATGGATTTCTATTTAATATTTAGTTTCCTATCACATTATAAAATATTTAGGTGAATATCATGGAAAATAAATGAAAAAGTTTTGTCAAATTGGAAAAAAAACCAACAACAACAACAAAATGAAAACTACAAACACTGGCATGAGCAGTATGCTTATAGTTACAGCAACAGAAGGAAATAAGTGACACAAGACAACCTACTGCTTGGCTAAAGACGATGTCTCTTCTTAGGGTCAGCATCAAACACTGGGGCAAACCACAGGCAAGCTCCTGGAGAAGGACAAACGCCATGGATTGCTTGGCCCTGGTCACCACCTCTCCCATGCAGTCCTTCAGTGTAATCACCAGTGGGTACAGCTGTTCATACCAGTCATCTAGAACAAAACAGGTCATCTGTTCCAAAGTGGAAAACTTGCAGTGAAAAACCCTCTTCTGTGAGGAAGGATGGCTGCAGCAGCTGTGTAGATCACCCTTCCCACTGAAACAGCCCTGCAGCTCTGCCCAGACCATTGTGGGGCCAGAAATGCCACTGCAAAACGTGCTTATAAATAGGACTCCATCTTACCACTGGGACTGGGGTTAAATCCCTGGCCTGAAACCAACTGCACCGTGAAACAACAACTGTTTTTAACAATCCTAGCATCTCTGTAAAACTTGTATTTAAATGTCACAGACTATATAGGGAAACACAAAAACCATTTAGCACATAAAGATAAATACAGTGGAGATTAAGATCTCCTGTTCTTTCCAGGACTTACAAGTGGCTATGTAAGAAATGAAGTACCATCAAAAATGCAAAACCAGGGAGCATAACCATATACTTAAGAAAAAGTTGGTGCTGGAGGCCAAAACACAATAAAAATAGGTATCTGGAAGGGTATCACCTGCTTAATGTACAAGCTGGAAAAATAATAAGCTTCAGATCATATTCAGTTTTAAAATTTTTTTAGATTCTCTCTACATTGTTCTCTTTAAACATTTAGAGATATTGAACTCATTTTTAGCTATTTCTATGTGAGACATGTAGAACTATTTTGAAACATGTTTTGCTCTGTTAAAATACATGCTAGGAATATCAGAAAAAAAACCTCAAGTGAAATGCTTGAAAAATGTGATTCCTTAATACATTACAAATGAAAGTGATAACTAGGAATGGAGGAAAATCAGAACACCTTACAGAAACTTGGCCAATAA
>VZTT01023308.1:864-27644 GCA_013400855.1 Buphagus erythrorhynchus
TTACAAGGCTGCACATGAAGACACTGAAGCTTTACTTCTTAATTCTGCCTAGCTCACTGACTGTACAGCAAGGTGTATCACTGAACCTTAGCAAGTGGGGCTAGAAAGGACAATAAGTTATCTAGCCTGGTTTCTTTCCTCAAGGCAGGATCAACTAGACCTAACCCTCCCTGACAGATATGCAGCAAACCTGTTCTTAAAAACCTTCCATAACAGAAATTTGACACCCCTCCTCAGGCTATCTTTGCCAAAGCAAAACTCTCTTAGTGCTAGAAAAGCTTTCCTAAGGACAAGCCTGGATCTCCCTTCCTATAACTTAAGCCACTGATTTTTTGCCTTATCCTCAGAGGAGATAGAAAAGAATTTTCTCCTTTGTAGCAGGCTATGGCATATTGCAGGGCAACTATTGCCTTTCCCCATAATCTACTGTGGCCTATGTATTCCAAGTTTTTTTACTGACTCCCCCATCCCCCTGGTCTTCTCCCCCCACCCTAGACCAAGTTTTCTGGATCTCCCTTTTCTCTTGATGCCCTCCTGTAGGTTCTCTCAGGCTGATACATTGTGGAATAACTTTTTTTTGGTTTGTTTTGCTTTGTGCTGGAATGCCCAGAGTTGTCTCTCAGCCAAGGCACATTTGACTTTTAGCAACTAAACCATAATTTTGGTTTAGAAGGCTTTAGGGAGACAATGCATAGTGTCTTGATACCACTGTGTACTCGCTGAATAGGGAAAATGTTAGAGATTTGCCTGGCTGGTTTTAGACAAACAGGATTGCTTGCTTCCAGGGTAGACAATAGGAGAAGAGGGGAGCCCTGTGAGTAGTGTATTGTGCCCACATGTGAACTTAGGCCCTCTGGTGCTAGACATGCAGGAGCAATCTCCAAGCAGTGCAGTGTTTGAGACAGACTGCAAGTAGAAAATTCTTGGCATCCTGGCAGCTGAACTCCTCATTCACATTGCTTGCATTAGCAAGAGCAAACACCAAAAACATCCAAGAAACGAAACCAAAAGAGCTCCAACACACTGGCTCTCTAAGCTTCTTCTTTCTCATTCAGGTTTATTTTCATATGACTGTTAGTGGGACTATGAGAAGGATCTTGCCTTCCCCCCACTGCTTTCCCTCCCCTTTACCATGGTGCATTTTAAATCAAGCTGTCCTCTATAGCTCTGCAGCAAATCTGCACATTTCTGGTTTTGCTCTTTCAGAGGATAATTTCTCCTGTTTAATGAGATCTGAAAATGAAGTCAGGCATGAGTTGGAGAAAGGTCACAGTATGTGCTCAAAGGTATATTAACTACTGTTGGAGCTGGCATCCATTGACTTCCATGAGGACAAAATTAAGCAGCAAACAGTAAATACTTCCACTAGCACTTTATTACAAACAGGACCATTTACAATGAATAAGAATTTGAGAAGCTTCAAGGATGAAATGGGGAAGCTCACAAATAAAAAGAAAAATCTTACTACTTAGGCTTAGAATATGATTCCAGTCAAGGTTAATGGGGAAACAGTTAATGAGGGGTACAGAATCTAAAGGCTGCATTGATGTCGTATTGTGTCTTACACATGTAATTAATGCTACTGACTACTGCTAAATGGCTCTACTTGAGCACATTTTCTCTAGCAGGAACTTTAAATCCCCCACACTGTATACAGGAGAAGTCTCCTGATGCTTTACGACTCCCACTAATGCTGAACAGGCTAAATCAGAACCGATTTCTTCCTCTCATTTCCAGGATGGTGATTTGCATCTATCACCAGCATGATACATCCATCATTCAGGGCCCAGTGGTGTAATGACAAGTTTGGCATCAGCTTTACAAGGGGCAGGAGCAGCAGGAAATGCTGTGGAAAAGAGAGAGCTCCCTCTTGGTGAGTATTTTCTCTATTGTCATCTTCCTCTTGCAATTTTTAAATTCTATTTTTCTGGGAAAGTTACTTTTCTATAAGTTCCAGGCAATACTGCTGCTCAGTGAAAAAAAGAAAAGCAGATAAGTTAGAGGTGAACCATTAGGCATCCTGTGCCCAGGCAAAGCATAAGGATGCAAAACCCACACAGTCAGCTATAATCAGCTCCCTCCATTCACATCTGCTCCTGGAAGTTGAGCTGTGCTCAGTTCTCTGCATGGGAAGAGAAAGAGCAAGATGAGATTATTTTGAAGGAAAGAGAGGGACTGCATAGAGTTTACCTTACTGTCTGCTTCTGTTTAAAAATATTTTGTTTTCTTTTCCTTGCACGGAGGCTTTAAAGTAGGGCATTTGTAAACACTGTTTTTTCTACCCAGTGCTCATTGTATTGACAGGAATTGCTTCAGCTGAACAGTTTCATCAATGTGCTCAAGCCTGTTTGTAGGTGGCATCCAGAGGGCAGATTCCACTCTCATATAAGACCTAAGCCTGTTCCATTTCTGTCTTTAAAGCATCTCCCAGGTGCACTTAGGCATTGTTTTCCTTCCCAATCCCCTCTTCCCCCACCTTTTCTCTTCTCTTCTGAATAAAATGGTTTGAAAAACCAGGGCCAAATCCTCCATTTCTTTTGAGTGAAAACTAATAGATTCACAGGATTAACCTCCAGGTTCCACCTGTCCTTGGAGGAGGGACAGCTCCTCCAGTGCCACATAAGCACATAGCACGGAAGGCTGCAGAATTGCACCTATTTGTCTTTGTGTAAGAGAGCATTTCATCAGCCTTTAATTGGACCCAAAACAGAATGGAGTCAAATTCGGTTGTGCTGCTGAGTCTAAACAGCCTTACAAAGTAGAGGTAAATGTCTCATAAACTGGTCACAATTTATATCCTTTCTGCATTCCTTGTGATTTGGGATTTATGGCCTTCCTAGAAATCTTGGGCTCTGAGTTGGAGGAACAAAAAAGACACAAGACTGGTGCATGATTCCAGCCGGTGTACCTTCCCCTGCTTTAAAGTAGATTTTTTTTGTTTTAACTTTTGATCATTGTGGTGGGCTGAATTTGACTGAGTGCCTACCAAGACCTCCTCATTCAGCAGGATGAGGAGAAACAAAATAAAGTGGAAAGAANGATCAAAATAAAGTCAGTTTAGAAAAAAAAAACACAGGAGCCGTGTGTGGAAGCAAAGGAAAACAGAAGACTTATTCTCTACTTTCCATCAGCAGGTGATGTCCATCCACTTCCTGGGAAGGAATGGTTTCTCAGAAAGGCAAATATCCTACTAATGAATGCCCCCTTCCCTTCTTTTTCAGTGTCATATGGTATGGAATATCCCTTTGGTCAGTTTGGGTCAGCTACCCTGGCTATGTCCCCTCTCAAGGTCTTGTCCACTCCCAAACTACTGATGATAGTGAGGAATGTTGGATACACAGCCTTGATGCTGTGGAGAGCACTGCATCAGTAACCAAAACCCTGATCTGTTATCAACACCTTTCTAGCTACCACTGCAGAACCCCACACTTTGAGAGCTACTATGGGAAAAATCAACTCCATCTCACCAGACCCAAAACCAATCACCCACTTCAATGAGTGCCAATCTGCATCCCAACAAAACTTCACCAAGCCAGTGCCTTTCTATGTGCCACCCTAGTAAGTTTGACCCCAGAAAAGCTCCCCACTGGATTCTTCTGTTTATGGGATCTTATTCAGCACAATTTCTGCTCTCTGAAAAGCAGC
Source organism: Buphagus erythrorhynchus (assembly GCA_013400855.1). Taxonomy (NCBI): domain Eukaryota; kingdom Metazoa; phylum Chordata; class Aves; order Passeriformes; family Sturnidae; genus Buphagus; species Buphagus erythrorhynchus. The sequence continues at coordinate 4,510 of VZTT01023308.1, forward strand.
AGTGCAATTGGAACCTGCTGCAAACACTGTAGATTTGTCCTCCGGGTGTGAGAGAAAACTCCACTTTCTTTGAGTGGCATGTTCTTGTCCAGCTCTCCAACAGTTTTGAAGATTGGAGTTCAGTTTATAAATTCCTCCTGTTGCATTCAGAAGAGGCTCTTAGAGCTACTGAATGAATCAAAATTATATTGACAGTGAACATTTTCTCTTCTCTCCCTTTTCTCATTTCTAAATGTTGAACTTTGAAAATCCTAGATTAAGTTTGTATTACTTCAGCTGCATCATTGCTTTCTGGGAGCATGCTTGCATTTTTCAGGAAACTGAGTGGCTTTTTGGCTTGGAGAAATGGGAGAGAATTAGAAGTTAATTTAATTCCTTTTGTAATGTGGTTTACTTTTGTTTGTTTGTTTGGGTTTTTTTTGTCAATATATCCTTTACACATCTACCAGTTATATGATACTGGTGGGAAAAGAGGCTGATAAGATGATGATGATGATGGTGATGATGATGAATAAATTTAGATATGTTGGAAACATTGCATGAAATGAAATTTGATTATGATAATCCTCTTGCCCAGCTTTTGACCCTGTAAGTTTTTAAATGGAAGAGACCTAGGTATTGCCTGTTGAAGCCTAACCCTTGTAGCCTTCTGTAGTGGTTTTCCTGATAGATTTTAAAGCTTATCTGTTTTCAGTAGTATTTAGAAGCTGTTTCAACTGTATGAAGTAAAGTCCTCAGAGGATCTAATCAGTCAATGGAGCATAAGATTTGGCCCCCTCTATTCTAAATGCTGATAATGACAATCCTATTCTGGCTAAACTCTCATGAGTTTAAGGTTAGTGCAAAACTACATTAATAAACAAAAAGCAATGCCACCCCCATCCTCTTCTTCCTGTCCCCCAACTTGTTTGGCAAGTGCTGGAGAGTGCCTGGTTTGTGAGCAGGAATGCTTAGGAACATGTTTGTAGGCTAATGTGAAAACCTTTTTAATCCTGGCGATTTTAACTTGCTTAAATTCCTTTGAAGATCCCCCTCCTTGTTGATGGGGATTGAGGTTCTATTGCCATGATGCATTTTTATACTGCATTCCGCAGGAGTTAGCACTTGCCATGGAGACCTGCACTTTGTCTTTTAAGCAGATAAAAAGAGAGGTCAGTCAGATGTAATTCCCCAACTCCTCGTATAAACAATTTAACCGCTGCAGCAACATACTTGTTTGGAATTACTCCCTCAGATTCAATTCCCTTTTCCTGCTCCACTTGTAAAAATGGTTAGTGTCCTCTATAAACTGCTGCTCAGCCAGGTCCAAGGCTTGCTGTGGAGTTGTAGAATAAATGTTAATCTAATACAGGTTACTGGGTCAAATGCAATCACAGGCTTGTGGGAAAAGCTTAATACTGTTCTGCTTCTTCTAACACAGTAAACCTGGATATTATATGATAGGTTAAATACCATTGAACCATGGCAAGAATTTTCTTGAAAGTAGGATTTAGTACAAAGGAAACTACACTGGAAGAGTGACCTAGGATTGACTTTGCTCTCTGAGAGCATTCTAAGAAGCTGAGGTATGCTGTGAAAATTATCTCCCTGAAAACATTAGGTACAAAAGACCCTAGGTCAGCTACAGCAAGGATGATTCAGCTAATAAAAGGCTGCATGGGCTTTTACACTGTTGCCTTCTGTCCACAGGAAAGAGCATTTTGGTTTTTTTTTCCCCATGCAGCCAGCATGATGTGACTAGCTTCAACATCTGATATCTGAGATTGTGTAAATACACACTTAAAAATACATAACTTTAACACTCACATGTGAGTGCTGACAGTTGCTTATTTCCCACAGGCTGACTTGTGTTATCCTTTGCTGTCATGTACCCCTCTGTCCTGCAGTGATGTAGTTTGGCACAATATTTCACCTTCTTTAGTGCAGGTTTTGCTCATACTCAGTACTGCTGAGGTCAGAGACTCAGTGAAGTCGTTAAGGGAAAGCTTGAGGACCCAATCCTGCACAGAGATTTGGCTCAGTCTTTCCACAGTGTATGCTGTCTGCCTCTCCTTGTTTATGTAGTTATTTATAGTCCTGGTATTTAATTACAGAATGAGGGCGAATGGGCACAAAGATGACGGGTGTTGTCATTTTATATTTCTCTCGTATTTGCTGCTTTAACCAACCAAACTATAAGTTCTGTTAGTGAGAGAACTCTGGATGATACACAGGGAGAGAGGACACTTCAGAGTGCTGGGGCTGAGAGACTGGTTGAGCTCAGACATCCCTTCTATCAGTCTGAGCAGGAAACAGAGGTGAAAGGTGGCATGTGAACATACAGCTTTGCTAGTCAGTAAAAAAACCAACCAATCCCCATTGCATCATAGCATTGAAGTGTCAAAATGCTGCTCCAGCAACAACAGAGCAGTGTCAAACCTCATTTTACATAGGAGTAGGGAAAGGCAGGGTCAAAACAGCCTGTGGCAGAGGCAGGAACATAGCCAAGTTTTTTGAGATTGGTTGGTTGGTTTTGTTTGGTTTTAGTTTTGTTGCAAAGTTTTATACTGAAGACAAATTTCCTGCACAAGATTTTGTATTGAGTGCTGTGTACAGCAAGCACTGCATACCTTAGCATGTCTAAAACATTGTTTTTCACCTTTTAATTCAGAAATGCCACTTAGGTCTCTTCAGGCTTTGCACACAATGTGCATTCAAGATGTGAAAAGAGTCTCTAAAAACTAGCGTGTTGTGGAGTCAAGAACTCACTTCCACTTTGGAAAAAAATACTGTTCAACTGCAGTCATGCACAGGGGGTTTCTCACTGGGATATGCTGGCCTTGCTTGGCAGCCACTTGGATGTTTCCAGATAATGCTCCACCACCCTCGATTTTCCAAAGCCAGCACAGCTTGGACTGCTGAAATGCCATGACTGCATGGCAATCAACTTTCACTGCCATCATCTGAGCAAGAACTGAAGGATGGTCCCCATGTGTTTGGGACTGACAGGACTGAGCTCGCAGAGACCAGGAAAAGAAGAGGCACTGCTTATGTGGCTGTTCTGCAGGGGAGCTGGGGGGGAAAGATCTTGAGGAGGCTGAGATTCATGAGACCTTTGGAGCATTTCAAACAGAGGGTTTTCTCTTTCATCAAGTGGTGTCAGAGCTTTTACACAAATGTGCCTTTAATTTTTTTTATTTTTTTAAGCACTAAGTAGAACAATCATGGATTGTATCTTATCTGGGGAAGCATAACAGTCTGCTGAAACCTGTGCTGAACAAGAGAAAATTTTTTGTCTGTGCTATTTTCTTTGTGTTAGCCATGAGACCTTGTTAACCTCTGGTTCCTGAGCTCACTCCTTCATTTCATTTTCCGTATCATCTCTTGCCAACATTTGTTACATCAATCTGCTTCTGAACAGCCAGGCCTTCTGCTTTCTCTTTCCTCTACCAGGATTAGTTAGTTGTGGGGTAAAAAAAAAGCCCCTGCTTTTCTTTTCATCCCTTTCCATTCTTCACTGAAGTGTATACTTTTCCACCTTGGGTATTCTTCATCTGACCGTGTTTCTGTCTTCTTCCTATTCCTCATGTCCCTTACAAAGGCTTCAACACCTTTCTCTGAGTCTCATTTGCCCTGACAAATCTGATGCATCTACCAGATGTCTCTCCTCTGTGCTCCCAAGGGCTACTCAGGACACACCTGCCTCTATGCAGCTGGAAAGCTGAGAGGAGGAGGATGTCTGAAGTCACTGGTCAGTCACTCCTTCCTCCCCACTCTCCTCTTCAGGGCTAGATTTTATTCATTGGCCAGTCAGTGAAGAAATATCAGCTGATTTAGAGGGTTCAGAGAGGAAGTCCTGATCCTGCTGAAGACTAAACTCTTACTGAATTTAGTCTCTACTTTCTTTCTTCTTTGTGGTGCTGCTGCCATGTACTTTCAAGTAAATGTGTTTATGACTTGTTCGTCTTAGGAAGAGAAGAGGTAGGAATGTCTCAATCGTTGCCAGATACTCTGTAAGGCTTTTTTGTTGTGCTTTTTAAAATCCTATTTGCTTCCCCAACCCTTCTTGTCCTCAGCTTCTCCATAACCCAGACCTTGGTACACTTTAAATTATTGCAGCTTAAACTGGAAATGCTGGCTAGCGTGTAAGCAAAAAGTAAGCATCTGGTTGTTTTTCCACCTCCCTAAAAAAACCCCCCAAAACCAAAAAATAAAATAAAAAGAAATGTATGGCTGATTTGATCCATCATTTCTAGCTGGTGGATCAGCTCTGTCCAATAAGATTTTTTCATGTTTCACCACAGGACATGCTCACAGTGGCACAGCAAGAGCTTTGTGTCCTGGTAAAGACTCTGTCTCACCAGTAGCACAGTGTGTTCAAGGTCTGTGTCCTTTGTAGAGTCCTGAACCTGATGTGTCAAAGGCAGAAAGAAGGCTTGCAGGGTGTTTCTTTTCCCTTCAAGGAATAATTAAAAAAAAACTGTGACATTTTAGAAGGCGATTTGCTAAGCTCTGCATGTTCTGTGTACTTTAGTGTGTGAACAAATTGGATTATGAAAGGCAATGTATTAGTGATTTGACAGTAATGTGGAATTTTGGAAGCATTAATCGCTAATGCATGTTTCATAATTTCAGCTAAATGATTTCAGTTGAAATGCAAGAGAGGCAATTGAAAAATTCATTGAGATTGCAGTGGAACCTGCAGATTATTTTGATTTACTGCAAAATACTGCAAGGCAGTAGGAAATGTTCACAGCTACTGTGTTTGTAATTATAGTAGAGATGTGTGATGAAACAGTAAATTCATATATGTGTTTATCTTGTCAAATGTAAGCCTCATTCTTTATCTTCATGTTACATATTAAAAAAAAACAAAAAAAAAAAACAAAAAAAAACCCCACAAACCTAACTGAAGACTACCCCATGGTATTTTCATTTACTATTTGTGTTAGCCAAGTGTTTAGATACCCTAACTGAGATCAAGGCTTTCATATTTTCATGCAAGAACTAACTTGCTGATAGTCAGGAAGGCAGTTTTTTTCTTCAAAGTTTTACTCTCTCTCAGTGCTGTAACAATCTGCCTGCAATGGCAGCTTGTGCAAATCTTCATGTCTTTTCTTCCTTGCAGGACTAGATGAGCCAGGAGAGTTGATATTGCTGAGATTTAAATGGACAGAGGTTTCAGAGCTAATGCACCACCAAAATGAATTCATACCTTTCTGCAGCTCCCAGTGGACTCCACACCTTCCCTGGCAGTCCATCCTGGATGTCCATCCTGGCTGCAACATCAGTCATGGGTGTTCTTAAGCTACATGTTTCTTTTTGCAATTGAGGGATCAATTTATTTTATTTGAAGTGGAAACTAAGAATTTTTAGGTCTCACTTCTTAGCTACTGTGCAGAAAGACATCTGCTTATGGAGTGATCACCATGCTGTGGTGTTCACCTTTCTTTCAGTTGATGAAATCCACTGTGCATGGATTAAATATCTCTTAAAGCTAATTCTGTTGGTTACTGACTCCACTGTCAGGTAGGAATTGATGCTTCCACAGTTGTTTTTTTTTTTTTTCCAAGTAATCTTCTTTCTGCTGAGTAATCCTGTTGATGCTGAGGACACTTTATTCCCCCCTCTTCTGCCTAATGTCTAATATATGAAGTGAGGCTTATTTGGGATAGTAAAGGTGAAAGGACTTGGCTCCTTTCCAATGGCAGCAAAATTGGTTGTGAAGTATTAAGATGATACCTGACTCCTCTTTCATCAGAAATCATGGGGGGCTGCTGTTTAATGCATATTAAGTAGTAGAGAATCATAAAAAAGCATTTCTCCATTGAAATTGTTTTATTTGGTGTAAGGAAGTGCAAGGCTAGTCCTCATAAAGCCAGAATTCTCTTCAAATCAAGAAAATATTGCACATCATGTGAAAACTACAATGCTTGCCATGTGTCACTTCTTCCTCATTAAGAGCTCTCTTCATGGCCAGTATTTCCCAAGTCAATTACAAAAGCCCAATAAATTAATGGACAACTTCTGTTTATAAAGAAATTTCAGCAGAAGCAGTATGGACTCTAATTCACAGCAGTGCAACATAACTGATAAGTTATTTGTGTAAATTCTTTAAAAGGACACAGTGGGCTCTTTACCTCTGCCCAAAAGGGCTTTTCAAGCCCAGCCATGAAATTATGATTGTCCCAGCGACTTCCATAAATGTCTTTCTGTAACACCCACCCTTTTGACTAGTGCTGCTGCGTCTTCAAGAAGTGGCAGAATCTCTCATTCCCCTTTTTAAAGTGGTTGGTGCTTAAAAACAAAAGGATGCCTGTGTTTGAGCTAAAGTACCGATTGAGTCTGCATGGGTACAAAGAGAGAGAGCAGAGATTTGACTTTCAGAGTAAAATTTTCAACCCCTTTTATATAATTCATTCATTATTCTACTTGATTAGTTTTACGGAGCCCAAGGAATTAGCTGGTACTTTTTGGAGCATGTAGAAAGCATCTTCCTTGCCTTGAAGAGTTATTTTCCCACTGGGTGTGTCCATACTGGGCAATGGAAAGCAGCTCAGACTCCTGAGCTAGCAGAGCCGTCCAAAGCAAAAGCAGTGCTGCTGTGGAGGACTGTGGTGGTTCTTTTGCTGAGACATATGGCCAGGTCCTGGCCAGGTGCCACACAAGTGTGGCCCTGCTGCTTCTGAGCCACGAGTGAGGAGCTGCAGTAACTCTGCATGGGGCTGGTGCCGTCATTCACTTGGCAGCCATGTGGGCAGCTGGCCCTGTTCCTTCTTCCGAGGTGCAGACATCCTGACATCAGCCGTGTTTCTGCCCAGATACAAAGATTTCTTGGACCAGAAGAGGCAGCTCCCTTCCTGCAGTGGAAACAAACCCCTCACTTGTTCCTACTGCTGTTGAGACTTGTTTATTTTTGTCTTCATTTAAGCATTACTGTTTGTGGGAAGAAAAGTGTACTTTCCATGAAAATGCTTTAAAAGTATCTGAAGCATGTAAAAATGTGAAGTATTTTTCATATTAGTAATCAGTTTTTAACGGAGAGCAATAATAGATTTTTTTTGTGAGATTTCATTTTGAAAAGAAAATATAGAAAGTATTTCAGTTTTTGTGGATTTTGTGAAGAATAACAGCTGTGGAGACACAGGCATCATAAAGTTACCTGCATTCTAAAAAAAGGAAACCAAACACCAATTCTAACTCCCTCACCTAATTGGAATAACACAGCATCCTGTCTTTTCCCACATACATGTTTAGTTTACCTGTTGCTGTTTTCCTGATGCACTGAATCCAGCATCAGATTGAAGTCTTCTCTCCTGACATCCATATCCCATGGAGTTTAAGTATCTATAGAGAGAGATCACTATAACATGACTATACAGGACACATATGTTATAATAATACAGCAAAATTCCTCAAACAGTATTATACAGCTTGTGAATATGATCAGAAGCATTTGCCGACATTGAAAATAGGATTAAGGTTATTTGTCAAGGCAGTTTATGCAGTTTACATGCATAAAATTAAAAGAACAACCAGGTTTTCAAACAGCTGCAATATAAAAAAAAAAAAAAAAGGAAAAAAATGCAAAGGCAATATAACATTTAATGAAAAGTTGGCATTTTAAACAAGTAACAAGCAGTATTAGAAATTAAAACTGAAGTAAATCTTAGTTATGCTGCAGAAAAACAAATGTTGAAAACCTGGAAATGAGTTTGCCAAAAGCATATGTATAAATAGAAAATGCATGTGACAGTTTTCTTTATTATACAGCCTAATGAGGGTAAGGACAGGTGAGTAATGATAACAAAAACATCTTGCTGTGTTATCCAGATCTTATAGTGTTATTGGATTTAATGATGGAAGCTGTTAGAAAGATGAAAGCATTTCCACCATTATCTTAGTAGCTTTTCTGCACCAGAAAATGTGGTGTGGATGTGAAATTCAGCCTTTCCCAAAGGGGCTTGTCTTTTGTCTGGAAGTGTCAGGCCAGGACATGAAAGATTATCTGACAAGATTTTAGGAGCTGTGGAAAGAGCTTCAGAGGAAATGAAATTATATCTTATTTGTATATGGACAGGTTGTGGCTAAGCTCTTAAGTACAACTTGATATTCAATTCAACCCAAAGTAAAGACCTCAACTTCCTAACCTCTCATTTTCCCCTTTTATTGAAGGGGATGTCCATAGTCTGCATCCAGCTCTCCTTGCTGCTAAACTCTGAGCAGCCTGCAAAAGATTTCCTGAAAACTGGCCAGAGTGAGATACTACCTAAAAATGTTTCTTCTTTTCAAGGGAAGCCTCCAAAATGTGGTTCTACCAGACGGATTTTCACGTTTTTGCAACCCAATAGATCTGCCTCCAATCTGCCTCTGTAAATGGTGAAAAGATACTGGCAGCCCCCTATGAGAGAAACTGAATACTCCAGCAGTTCCCAAGTGCACAGGCACAGCAGCAAAATCTGGATTTTTACATCCAGGGTGCAGTTAGAGGGCACAGCCTTTCTTTGTACTGGGCTGAAAAGACTGGCATTTGATACTTTGTGCCCAAATCACTTCTTGCTACACCTGAAGAATTTTTTTTAGTCAAACCTGTAAAAGATGCAGTCATGGTTTTGGTGGGATGGTAAAGGCTGTATGATGTGCTGTGACACTGTACTAAGTCTTTTGGTTTCTGTCCTTTTTTTTCACCACATGCTCTTTCATCAAGCAACGTAAATGTTTTGATTTATTCCTCAGAAAAGCAATTCAGCAGCTTGTTCATTGGTTTGTAATGTGTCAAGCAGAATGCAAAGTCTAAACTAGATCAAGGGACAGTTTAGGAGTTTACACACCCCTACTCATGAGAAAACTTCTCAGACTTTTTGGTTTTGATTTCTAAATCAGAATTCATTGATTTAGGAGAAAACAGCATGGCAAGGTCCACTAATTGGAAGTATAAAATAGAAAAATTTAGGTTAAAGAAGAGATGCATATGTTCAGCAATAAACATAAATCATCAGTAGAATATTTCCCAAGAGATATGATAGATAGAATATTTAAATGAAGACTTTCTGAGTTATAGAAATCCCTGAAGTGGATTCTTTGCTCTAGATTAGAGAGAAGGTCAAATGATTATCTAGGAGATAAATGGTCCTGCCTGGCTTGAAAATTCATGTGTTTATTAAATGCAATCAAAATACAAACAGATGTACATTCTTATTTACCCCAGTACTTGAGGGGAGAAAAAGCAAGCCAACACCACGATACATATTTTCTCTCTTGGCATAGGAAAGAGCAGGGTTGTCTTTGCCTCTCAGACACCAAGATTTTGTGGGCATCTGAAAACACTGGTTGAAGGAGGAACCTTTATTAGAGGTCTGATTGATGAAAAGATTATTGCTGAGTGATTTTTAGGGTGTCTGATTTAGAGATGGAATTGTCTCTGTTGCTTTAATCATGGCTTATTGGCAATGCAGATAATTAAAATTTTTTTAAATGTTAAAGATATATATTTTAGATAGATTGTCTCTGTCCATCTGTCTGTCTGTCTCTCTCCCTCAAAACCAAATTTGTGATAATTTTGGCTATTTCAAACTGTAGGTTGTTTAATAGGTGGTCCTTAAATGAGACTGGTTATGTGATATATAATGAAATTCTGAGTTGCACCTGATTTACTAGCCACACTTAAAAATGTGGGCACCACCTTTAAGCAAAATTGTAGCATCAAGAAAATGCTTTTATGTCATCCTTATGGGGATAACATCCCAGGAATCCAGTCTGTGGTCTGTTTGATGTAGGGAGAGTACAGGGTCTGCTGAGGCTGCTGAAAACCCATAAATAGTGTTGGGATCTGAAACATATTTCCAGGCAAAACTTGTTCTGCCTTCCAGTAAGCAGTAATTTTCAATGACCAGATTGTGTTAGAGCACTGTGTATGAGATCCAGGTGTAGACAAATTCAGTGTTAAATGGTCATCTTGCTGTGGCTTGATTTGAAATGAAGCAAAGAGCAGTGCATCAGCTTGTTCAAATAAGGTACCTTAGAAAATGAAAACAGTGCTGAGAGAAACTTTTAAGGCAAGTTCTTTAACTTTCCTGCACTTAATTTTGAGAAAGTGTTTTGTAGCTGCAAACCATTCAGTTTTTTATTTGATTTCATTCAGATTTTGATTCAAAATGGATGCTGATTTTGGTTACCTAATTTGCTGCATTAAGATATCTATGTTCTATTCAGTCTTACCTTCATATAGTCTCAGTGAGGGCTGCTGCATTTAAATTAATGTATGAGCACAGAAATGAGCTCACTGCTAGATAACAATATATTATGATAAGGTGACACTTTTTAAAAATAATAAATTCTCTTTTTCCTTGGAGAGAAAAGGAATGGAGAAGGTGTTTGCCTTCTTCCTTCTTGTCTCCTGAAAAGACCATTAAGTCAGGATATATTATGGCTTCTCTTCTAATTCGGAGAAGCATCTTTTTTTAATATGCATTAGTTATCTTTCTTGCCTAAGAACTGGGTACTTGAGGCCTGATCCAACATCCATTGCTGTAAATGAAAAGCCTTCTCCAACTGTAAATACTGAATTGTTGTTTGCCTGGTTTTGACAAGACTTTCCCATGAATAGAGTGAATTCAGAGCCTGGTTCACAGTCATACTCAGCATAATAAGTTTCTTCTTTTTTGCTCTAAATGTGTCAGTTTTGAGTATCTCCCTTTTAAAAGGAAGTTCGAGATTTTAATTTATTCACAGAGCAAATGTTCTTCCCTTAGATCTTCACTTTCTGTAAGTCTATAACAGAAATAGTTACAAAACCACCTGAAGCATCCATTCATATAGCTAGAAACATTTTATGGGGACACTGAAAGACACTGATGTTATCTTTTTAATATTGTAAGGAATAATCCTATTAAAGAAGAAACAAGGAAAACTGTTATGCCCACAAGGCAGAATTATCCAAAGTTGATTGGAGAAGCTCAGGTTACTCTACAAAGCCCAAGCTGTGTGCTGGCCTATCTTTCCATCAGGGCTTGGTGAATGAACAATCATTTGTGGATTCTGCTCATCTCTCTTTGCGAACTTTGTTCAGTGGAATTAGATACAACTTTGACAAATTAGAAGTGCCCCTTAGCCCCACTGTCCCTGCCTCAGCACAGTCTGCCAATTGTGCCTGGTTTTCTGTAGTTGGGCTGCATCAGAGCCCTCAATGGCAGGCCTTCCACAAAGCTACACTTTTTAATAAGGGAATCTGTCAGCACTGGCTTCACCAGTCTTGCAACCTTCTCTTAATCCACAGTGCAAAGTGCCTTCCCTTTGCCTTCCCTCTGTTGTGACTTGGACTCTGAAATAAATATCCCCTTTGTTTACAATATGCCTGCAACAAAATTAACCTTTGGGATTAATTGCAACAGAGAGTGGTCTGTGTTTCATCTTTCCTCATAGTACAGTTTTGGGAATAAGTAAAACCCAGACACCTGCCTAACCAATGTCTGTTACTTCTGTTGCTGAATCCCTGGTTTTGCTCACAGTTTCTTAAAAGATGGTACTGGTTACTGAGCTTTTTATATTTTCAGAAAAGTTGATGGAAATTTGAAGTAGTGGCCTTTGGGACCAATATATCTGCAGTGGACTTGGTGAGGAGGGAGAGTGGGACTAAGCAATATGTTCCAGCTCTGCATAAAATCTGTTAGTGACTGGTTTTTGGTTCAGCACAGAAAACCAGCCCTGCTGGACTAGGTGCTACCTCTGATTTATACTACTCAGTTATAGCAAGAGAATTGGTCTGCCAAAGGGTTTTTTTACTCTGTATCTCACCTTATTTTTTTTTCTTTCTTTCCTTCTTGTAAAGAGTGTTTGTTAAAGCTGTCATATTTTAGGACTGGAAATTAGCAGCATATTCTGTCTCAGAATTGAAAATCACAAGTTCTTTACTATGACCTGTCATTTCTTTTGTGCCCATCCTGCTTGTGCCAATGTGGAGGAGCTTGTGGTTTTAAAGGTGTTGGGAAGTTGCTTTATGGCCCTTGTCTGAACCTGTTTGCTGAGATGGCTTCTTGCTGCTGCATGTGAAGTAATGAAATTACAGCATCTGCTTACTGGGTCTGTAGAGACTGGCCTGAGACAGGTCCTTCAGTATGGGCAACCAGCCCCCCCAGCTTTACTAGCAAAACAAACTTTTATGCATTGCCTTTGACTCATGGTATTTTCACAAACTCTCATGGGGGACTATGATGTCCCTTGACCACTTACTAGAGGTCATAAGATGAACTTGTTGCTTTCTTCAGAAAACATCATCACTGAATCCTCTCACTGCCACTGAGAATATAACTGCTCTGTACAGCCAGCTGTAAATTTAGCTTTGAAAGAAAATCAATGTTATCTGCATTCTGTGTTTATCTGTGCATATGCCTCCCCCTTATTTCACATAACAGTTTTGTCCATTCTTAATCCTGTGTGAAATAAGAGTTTTAAATTCAGAAGCAACTAACTTTCCCCAGTGTTGGGGAAAATACGAAACTGGAGAGGGAAGAGTCACACTAACAGAGCATTTATTGGATGCATGGTTTCAGTGGCATGGTTTCAGTGTGTGTCCACAAGTTATTTAACACCAGACAATCCACACAGGAAGGAATCTCATAATACTCTGCTGCCAGAAAACTTTCAGACTCTTGCGCTGTTTTAGACACAGAAGTCAATCAACCACAAGAACCAAATAAAAAAGAAACCAGACTTCATTAGTTTCAATCCTCATGGCACTATTTCTTTCATTTATGGTTGCTCTGGAAGCAGAGATGGCTTTCCAGTGATGCATGTGCTCGACGCCTTCATCACCTCAGGGTTAGCACTGATTGCTTGGGGCTGCTCTTGCAAAGGACTTCAGTGAGTACTGCTTGCAGCAACCTTTCTCTTGAAGGTCACCTATTATTAGCCCATAAATCTTGAGCCTTGTGCTCTGTTCTGGCTACCTGTTTATTTCAGAATATAATTCAAGATGTTGGTTATAATCTTACTAAGCGTTTAAAGGCCTGGGACAAGGTTAGCTAAGAAAATTGCTTCTCCCTCCCACCCCCACTTCATGCCTTATCATGGGAATCATCTGTTGGGTTCCTGTGATTATTTTCCCTGCAGTCAACAACATGGCTTTGCCGGGGAAGCAGAGTGTGTGCCTCTGAAACATGCCTCCAGCAGCCTGAAAAAATCCAGGTTTACTGAATGCAATACGAGGCAAACAACTTCCATTAACATTTTGAAATTTCCTTGGATATTTTTCTGCAGAAGGATCTTCTCTAGTGGTGTATATCATCATCACCATCTCTGGTATTTGCTGGTTTTGCTGTATTGCTGCTGACTGCCCCACTGTTGTGGTATATGATTTTTCAAAAACATAATGGATAAAAGCTCCAGTGTTAATACTTGTTGTTTTGCAATGAAACATGGCAGAAGACATCATGCTCTATGACTGCTCATGCTGCAGCTAGGGAAACCTGGAGCAGTGAAGCCTGAGAACTGAGCTCCAGAGACAGCTGGAGTGATATGGGAAAGGTCAGTGGAAAGTGCCAGGGGATTGATGAGCTCCTTGGTGAGGTGCTAGAGGCCAAGCAGGGCATGATAAGAAATAAAGCAGTGGGACAGTGAGAGGAGGCAAGAAGTGGGTGCAGAGCCTCCCTTGGTAGCTCCTTTGAGGATATTGTTAAGAGAAATTTCACTGCAAGTCTGAAGGGGGGGGGAAATACCTTTTTTTTTTTTTTTTATGGTGCAAACATTTCATCTGATGTACAACCTTCAAGGTCATTTATGTCAGCTCTTGTACGCTTAAAAAAAATTGCATAAAATACTGGTACAAAGTGTAGTAAAAGACACAATACTTGCTAGATTTCTCATTTTGAGAGTTTTTACATATCTTTACCTCCTCACAGCTGATCTTCCTGCATCAGTAGTGACCTTCTGTGGCTGTTTCACTGTTAAGCTCTTTGTACCACACCTGTTTGATTGGCTTGTGTTGGACTGCTATTGGAAAGGAAATTAATAACAATATTTTAAATTTTATGAAAGAAAATGTTATATCCATCCCACTCCCCTTGTGTGCAATCTGATCTTAAAGGTCTCGCAGAAATTTATATTACAGATACAGACTTCACATCATTGTGTGGTCTAGATTTGCATGCCACAAGTTCTGTAATACCTGGAGCTAACAAGGCAGAGTCAGCAACAGCCTTTCAGTGTGTGGCCAGCCAGAGAATGATAGTGTTTGCAATAATTTTTGATGTTTTAAAGTATTTGTTTTTCTTCTTCATTAGGACAGAGGCAATGGCTCTTGAGCATTTCACAGGAGGTAATTTTGTGGAAGAAGTCAGGTTTATGATTTTTTTTCTCCTTCCCAGTGACAGAACAGTCCAGCTCAGGCCTCAAGAGATCTTCCTTTTGAAAACTTTGCTGAAATAGATATCCCTGTGAAATGTTCCCACACGATCAGCATTTTTTGATCAAAATAAATATTTTGCTAAGAATTGTTCCAGGCAGTTCCCCTCTTGAATGTCTTAACTGTTTTAATTCAAGTCAGTTTTCCAAGGCAGGCAGCAAGCTGCCTGTGATGCAGGCTCTGCTTCTGCAGGCTTTTTCTTCCTTCAGAGAAGCATCAAGAGCAATCTCTTATTATACTTAGAGGGGAAGAATTTATTGTTCCCTTACTCAATCAAATTATATAAATGAAATAGTGGTGATAATTCTAGCTCATCAATAAAAATACGTTTACTCATTATCTATGCCAGACTGAAGATGTAATTGAACTATACAGAAGAGCTTGAAGTGATGTTAGCATTTCAATATAGAGAAGTAGAAATATTCATGAAAGGTCAAATCATGGTTTGTAATTTTACTGAGGTCATTGCAGAGCTTGTGATGATATTACTTTCACTTAAGAATATAATAATAAGCCACGCTTAAGTTCAGCTAAAACCTAGTGGGATGCTGGCAATCAAACCTGCAAGCCCTTGCAAAGAGGCTATTAACAACTAAAATTGAGTCAGTGCTTAATCAAAAACTGCTGAGTTACTCCTGCTTTTCTACATATTCTGCTGATGGGGCTTTGATCCACTTTTGATGTTCATTAGACCAGTTTCAGATAACCATGACCATTGAAGTTGCATCAAATTAGAAGTTCTGTGTGATATTTTAATGAGAAACTGGTGTGAAACTTGACTATGTTGACCAAAGATTTGCTTGGAGAAGTGGGCTTTGTTCTGTTGAGAAATGCAAAGTAGGAACTTGAAGGCTGCAAAATCCTTGAGGATGAAGGAAGGTGCTTCCACTGAGTTCAAATCAGGTTTCACATGACCGTCGTGTTGAATAGGCTTTTGGCTTTTTGGCTTTTTGGCTCCAGGGTTTTTCAAATCAGGAACGTCAATGTCCTTAATAGGTAACTGGCAGTTCAGCCCAGTGAGCTGAAACTGTCTGGGAGAAGACTTGGATAAACTTACCAAGCCAAATTGCTCCTGCTCTTGGTCAATGCACTGCATAAGGTGATTTTGGGGGCTTATGCAGAAACTTGGAAACCAGTGGGCTTTGTGCTCAGTACTAGCTGTGCATCAGCTAGGTGGTGTATTTGAAAAGGCCAGCTACAGCTGTGTTCCCCATTGAAATGAATGAAAATAAATGGCACTAACAATATGAAAAATAAAAGAAAACCAAAACCATAAAAAAACTTCGAGATTGGGTTCTGTTATGTATGTCATTGTACTGACCTAAATTTATACGTGCAACAAAAGGGATCTTTTTATACTGTAGATGTACTCTGTGGGGATTAAGCCTTCTCAATTTACATGATATCAGGGGAAGGTAGTGATAAGTGCCTTTCATGATGACACCTTCAGATCATACTGACTAGGAGCTCCAGAGGAAATTTGGCTCTGGTGCTGCCCCTGTGAGTGACTCTACGCAGTATTTTCCTGGCAGTGATGACAGTTTGGATTATATTTAACCCAAATACTGTTGGTTTTATTTGCATGGTTATTTTTAACCTGCTGAATTCTCTGGCCAGCTCTGTAACAACCATGTGCAAACAAGTTATCTCAGACAAGTGCTGCTGCAGAAAGTCACTGAGTGTCAGGGCACTGCTTCAACCACCAAAAGAAATACAATGTGCAGTGTGCACCTAACCAAACGGAATGGCTGTGTGTTTAGAGACACAGCTCTTTCAGGTTCCCAGACCTGCTGGCTTGTCCCTGCTCTCTGCTGTCCCTCTCCACTAACTGACACCTTATGCTGCATTCTCTCAGGAAACTGATACAACCTTTAAAAACATAATTTTATAAACTGGAGAGTTTCTCATGAGTCTACAGCATAAGGGAGAGTGGGTTTATACCTGCCACAGCTTGGAGGTGAGGAGGCTCTAGCTGTTGTGCTGTGTCCTGTGTACAGCTCTTCATGTGCCCTTGGGATATGATTCTCAATCTACAGTTGCTTTTTCTTTTCTTCCCTTGTCTTGTCTTTTTGCAATCCAGACAAATTATTGAAAATGTGGCTTCTCTCTCTAAGACATGAAGTAGTCCCCAGCAATAAGCAACACCCAAGGATTGTGTAAAGCTGAGAGCTTTGCCTCTGCAGAAGGAGAGTAGAAAAGCATTTCTGTGCAGATGCAATGTCCATCTCATAGTCAAGTGTCTGTGCTGCGACTGACTTGTGTGCTAAATCTTTTCCTAGCTCAGATGGTTTACTCCTGGGGAAAAAAGTGCCTCTCTGAGCCAAGGACCAAGCAGTGTGGGATGGGGCAAATATAGCAGAGGTGAGTGCTGCTACACTGAAAGGATGATGATTAGGATTGTGTTTATGGGAAAATTTGGGGACATTCTCAGATCTGATCTCTCTGCCTTTGAACTTTTGATTATTCTTCAGCAAGGAAAAAAAATGTCCTACTGGTCTATATGTTTAATTTCTCTTTTTTTTTATAGCTGCCATTTATGATATGCTAAATATGCTAAGCTGGTCATTCTGAGAGTGGTGGCAATAACTGACCAAGGATAGGGTCTTTTCTTCTGTTTTACAGTCTGTGCTTTTGAGGTCTCTATGTCATGGTTTGACATTGGTTAAAAGCCAGGCACCCACAAAAAACCATTCACTCATTCTCCTCTGCTGTAGTTGAGCAGAGGAGGGGGAAATCAAGACTAAAGGGCTTATGAGTTGAACTAAGGATTGGAAAGAAGAACTAAGGGCAAAACAGTCTCAAATTTAAACAGCATAAAGAAAATTTATTACTAACGGAATTAAAAGGAGGTAGTGAGAACTAAAATAAACCTTTAGAACATCTTTCTTTTCCCCTCTTTTCCACCAACAGCTCAGAGAGACAAAACATGGGGTCTTTAGTCAGTTTGCTACTTCTAAAAGTCTTCAGTTAGCTTAGGGAAAGGAGTTTCTTTTCAATGCTGTGTGATGATGTCCTTCCCACAGGAAACTGTTCTCGGTGAACTTTTCCAGTGTGGTTCTGATTTTCACTAGTAGCAGTCCCGCCCAACCTGCTGCAATGCAAGTCCCTCCCACAAGCAAACTAGTCTTCCCACAACTGTTATTAGTTCATGGGGTGTCGTCTGTTAAGGATGAGCTGTTCCAGTTTGGAAGCAAGAGTCCTCTTTCTTTCTTCCTGGAAGCAAGGGTCTTCTTTCTCTATTTGAGTCTTCCACTAGATTACAACTTTTTAGCTCCGCTCACTCCAGTATGAGCACCTTCACTCACTTCTCTGCAGATGTGTATGTATCCCCCATACACTTCATGAATTACAGAGAAATGGCTCATGGTATTATAGTTCTCACCACAACTTGTAGAAGAACCTTAGCTCCAACGTTTGGAGCACCTCCTCTCGCTCCTTCCTTTCACTGACTTTAGTGTGGCCATGTTGTTCTCCTCACATGTCCTCACCTTTTCCTTTTCTCTGACTGGGGGGAAAAATTATTGTCCGTAGGTTCATTTGTTCTCAAGATCCATCTTGAAAAGTCCTTACAGGGCTTTGCAGCACTGAAAGGTTGATTTGGTCTGGGCTTGGTACTGGGGAATTGCTCACCATGCCTCTCGTTTTTGGCTGCTGCTGTGCGGGTGGCTTCGTTCAGCCTGTGGCACTGGCATGGCCCTGGCCATGGCACCTCCCCACTCCTCTGAAAACTGAATCCTGAAATGTGGGTTTTTACTTCTTAAATATGTCATCACAGGGGCGTTGCCAACTTCTCTAATTGGGTCAGCAATATGTACATCATCAGAGCCTTCAGGGATTGGCTCTGCTAGATACAGTAGAAGCTTTGAGCAGCTTATTTTTTTTTTCTCAAAAGCCACCTCTGTGCCTTCTCCCACCCCCACAAAAAAATCAGGCTGTGTCAAACAAACACACTCTGATTTCTCAGATTAGGAATACTGCAAATTAAGCATGATGCCCATTCAGTGTCATCTGTACAGTCTTGCTCCTTCTGTGTCACTGAGCTTCTACCCCATCTGTAAGTGCAGGTTAAGAAGCAGGAAGAATTGTGGTACTTGGCAGACAGACTGATGACAGAACAGTGCATTTCTTTATTCACAATTATCAACTGTTTTTGAATAGCTTTGCATGTTGAATCTTAAAAAAATATTTCACCAGATGGGCAATATGAGTTGAACTTCCATGTTGCAGAAAACTCTGGTGAACATATTGGGGAAAACAGAGGCATTTGGTCTTTGAAGATTCTTATTTTGGGGGGGGGAACGGACAGACAAATTTAATCTGATTAATTAATATTTTCCTTGTTCACCCTCTGTAGTTCTGCAGCCTCAGAACAAATATGTGATATTGAATTTCTGGCCAGGCACCACTGCTCAGATGTAATATGAGATGGCATATCTGCAGATACCTGCACTTCTGCCTTCCCTACAACTGCTTGTCAGGTAAGGATACACCATATGCCATGGCAGAATTGTCTCATCTCTGTGCTGGAGATGCTAAGTCAATCACATAGTTTTTGCTACGGCTTTTGACTGATGACAGAGCTGTCTTGGAGAGAATGTACCATTCCTGGTACCTGAGTTGACATATTTAGAGTATGCTCCAATATCTCTATGTATCACCACACTGTGCCATACGTAATTCCCCCAAACCCTACTCTCCCTCCTGCCCCTCTCCCCCCCGCTTAAAAATGATAGATTTGCAACATCTGGCTGTGCAGTTGCCACTTCAAGTTATTTCCCCAGATGCAAAAAGTGGCAGCAGTCCAAGAAAGAGCCAGTTTACTTTAACACGCTCATGAAATTCTTCTGTACTCTACTTTTCAAAAGTCACAGGGCATCTTTCAGCTGTTAGTGAGTCCTAGCTTCAAAACACTCCCGTGAAGTGCAAGCTCTGTTTGCTAGATGGTGAATCAAGGCATGGGCCAGAGCATGAAACCAGCTGGTAGACACAAACATGTCTGAACTCTCTTTGTGGTGCTGATTAGCTGGTGGATGTCTGTGCCTTGCTGTACAGCCAAGCTCTAAGAACACAGAAAATATATCATGACTCAAGTTCCAGTGCCCAGACAGGGCTGCTACGCCAGACCATACTGCTTGAAGATCTTATGGCAAACCTACTTTCCTTAAAATTTCATTAAGAAGCTGTTCTCCTTCACCAGGAATTATATTCCTCTAATTTCTACAGCTTCCATTGCAGTTGTGTTTGTGTTCTCAAACCCATGTGGAACATGGCTCAGCATTTCCCACCTTCCCAGTGCTCCTGGATTGAACTTTTCATCTGCTATTTATATACAAGTGGTCATGGGTGTGGTAACTCATCCTTCTGAATTGCCTCGGTGGCAGCAAGAGCTACTGATGACAGCCTGATTTAAAGTTGTCTGTAATATAATGAGCATAACCATAAGTAGAGGAGAATTAGCCAATTACTGCTGCTTAGGGATCGCTTTGTGAGGTTATTCCAAATGAATTGTCTGGGAGCTGGATTAGCTTCAGATGCCACCAAGGGACAAGTAGTTAATTGTAATGAGTTTTTGTGTTATGCCACTCCCTAAAAATAAGGTTGTTCTTAGGAACAGGGTACAGTACATGCCAGGAGAAGGGCTCCATTATAAATAGAGGCTGGAATAAACTCAAGCTCTGGTAGTTTATTATTAGAGGTAGCCTAGGGAAATAACAGGAGAAATTTCAGTATATTTAACAGATGCTTATCAATCACCACCATGGAAAGTGTTATGAAAACTTTTAAAGAAGGGAGGGTGTCCTCTCTCTACACAGCCCCCCTTTGAAGGCTTGATGTGTGTGTACATAAATCCAAAACATATAAAAGTCCAGCTGACATGCCGTGTTGTGACAAGTCATCTCAGATTGTGTCGATCATATTGCCTTATGCTATATTAAGTGACATACTATAATGTGATTGATACAACATGAAATGACACATCATTGTATAAAATATCATCTGGAAAATTTAGGAAACTACCGAGGAGCAGAAGCTGACAGTGGCCTTTCAAGTTTTGAGGCAGGAAAACTAAAGAAATGAAAGGAACTCCTTGGAATCAGACCCGCTGCTGCCACTGAGAATAAGGTCAAGTGTGCTCTACTACCTGAATCTTTTCGTGGGTGATTAGTGGGTCAGTTTTAAAAAATGCTTTTGTTTCTTGGGGACTGACACATATCTGTGGGTCTGAATTGAATTTCTCTGAAGCACTTGGCACATCATTAATCATTTCTATATCTGCACCGTACCAACAGGGCTGCAAGCTAAATGCAACCAGTTTCAGTTCAGGGGAAAAAAATAAAAGTCCTTTCAAAACCGAACCAAACCAGACTGTTCTCCCTTTCTCTACCGGGATTCTGCTTTCCTCCCATGCCTTCTCTTTTTTCTTTTTCTTTTTTATTTATATAGTGACTGCAATCTCAAATACTGAGATGTCTCTAGACCCCATCACAAAATCCACTGGGGTCTGGAGTGTCCTACTGTAGCTCACCAGTAAGTGCTGTGGAGCAGCTTCTCCTTGGCAGCAGTGGCACAGGGCTTTCTAATCTTTGGATTTGGCATGAAGCTGTGGGTGACTCTATTTTGAGAGCATCCTACCCCAAAGCTGCATGGCCTGGTCTTTTGCCACCTGTAGGCACCAAAACAAAATAAGCTTGGTAGTATGTTGATAGTATTGTGTTGTACTGGCTGCTGGAGCAAGTAAAAATTTCCTGAAAATGAGAATTTCTCTGAAATGAGAGCTTTAAAGTGAATAGGAACTCTTGAATTGGGTTTGCTTCAGTAGATGCTTGCTTAATGGGATTTAGAGGTTGCTTTCTTACACTTGCTGGGAAAAATGGGCCAGGTACAAAAATTTAAACCTAATTTGGTGCTGCCAGCAGGTAATAAAATGTATATTTTTAAAGACAAACATTTTGAACATGAAAGAAACAGTAATTGGCTGTATATCTTTTTATCATACTAGAAAATGGTATAAAATGGACAATAGTCAGTTTTTCAGTAACTTTTTTATTTTAACAGCCTCTCATCCCTTTCCTTCTAGTGGTGGAGACTAAGATTTTTCTGTGATGGGGAGATAATAATGATAATTTCTTCTTTCCAGAGACAGGAGGGTTATGTTGGAGATACTTTTGCTGCTGTCTGAGCCTTATTCCCCTCTGCCTTGAGGACAGGACAAGAAAAACAAAGAAAGACAAGGAAGTCAGGTGAACTATTTCTCTATTTGATGCTGACTTTTACCTGCAACTTCATGCTACATGGAGACACAGATGGACCATGGTCTTATTCCAAGCCAGTTTTGATCTTTGAGCCATTTAACATTGCCTTTTCTAAAATGTGATTTACAGCAGCTTTTAGTGAGCCCAGTAAAGCTGTTCTTATGGAAAAATGCAATAGAAATTAAAATTTAAAAAAACAAATAAATAAAAAAAAAAAAAAAACACCCCAGAAAAAAAGCACACCACAAAAGACAGGAGGGAAGAGAGAACCATAAGGAAGGCCATTGCAGAAGATTCTTTTACGTGCCATTACAGAGGTCCAGGGTATAGCCAGTGTCAGGGAAAGTGCTGAAATCATCTCTCTGAGACACAGAAAGCCCAACAGTGTCACAGGGAAACCTCCCCAGTTCTCACTGTAGCTATTTGAAGAAATTGTAAAAGTATTAATATTTGTTTTCCTTGTGGTTTGTATTTACTGATAGAAGCAACTTGACAGATTGATATGGATCTTGGAAATTCCAGAAAAAAGCTTGCATCTGTCTGGCCCAAGCCAGATTTGGTTTGTGATCATGCCATTCAGGCAAGAAATGAGATGTAGAGAGGTCAGAGAAGCAAGGTGTTTAAGGTCAGCATTGCTTTAAATGGTCAACTCTAAATCTCCTGGCGTGTCTCTAGCCAGCACTGAACACAGAGTAAACTGGGATCTTCCATAAGCTTGTTGCAAGGAGATACAGTCTTTGGATGTAGGTGTATAGACAATATTAAATCCTAGTTGAATCCATTTGAATGCTTGCAGGCTTCTGAGGCAAGTTTGTCTCATCAAGTCAGTCCAACACCAGGTACCATGTAGCTGGATACTCCTAAAAATACTTGCAAGTCCAAACAGCTTCAGTCTTTGATTGGAACATCATTACTAATTCAATACTCAATATTATCAGTGCCCTGTCAAAAGAAAAAAAAGAAAAAAAAAAAAAAGAAAAAAAGAAAAAAAAATCAGTCATCTGGCAAAGAAGTGGTAAATATGCTGTATAAGCAGTCTCCTTTTGATATGNCTAATATTGGTCAGAACTTGACACAACAGTGGAATGTCCTCCACAGCAGAAATATTCTTGATAAAGTGAAACCTGGGAAGACTATGTGGATAATTTGTGAACTCAGATACTTAAATATACAACAGTTTAGTAAAATAAATCCAATTGCACCAGAGATAATAAAAACAAAGAAAATCCTAAAGCAGGCTACTTTTATTCTTTAATCCACACTTGAAGAGGAAGGGGATGGGGCAGGGAATAAAGAGGTGCCACATTTATTTGCATTTGGATGTAAGTGCAATCTTTCTTATTTAATTCAAATCTTTTCTGAATTAGCAGTTCCTGTTCTGTAGATGGTAATGCCTTCATGGTCAAAGCACAAGACAGTATTTGCATTGATATCCTGTGTGGTAATGCTGAATGTAGAAAGTCATTAGTCATTCATAATAAAAGGCAAAAGAGTGAGAGAGGACA
>VZTT01023310.1:0-13563 GCA_013400855.1 Buphagus erythrorhynchus
TTTTTTTTTTAAAGTATGGTGATTTTCATAGATTTGTTTTGGTTGATTTGTGTTTTGAGGGCTGGCATTGAACAGCATCACTGTCTGAGGATCACTGGTAATTCGAGGGGTTGCATTTCCTGATGAGAACCAGGTATTTCCATGTTACCTACAATTCCCCCAAAGAGGTGAAGCCCAGAACTGCAGCACAGCTGCTGTTCAAATTTCAGCAGAAACAAGAAGATAGAAACCAGCTACCTGAACCTTCCTTTTACCTCCTGGTTAAAAATAAGCTTGATTTTCTTTTCCCTGAAATCAGAACCTCAGAGAAATATCTCTAAGCATTTTACCTCTCCTTGCCCTGTCCCTGTTGATGATCTTCAGACCCTGGCAATCAGAAAATGCAGCCCTGGCTAAAACTTAGTTCTCTGCTCATTCCTTTCTCTGCTTTGTTTTTCATGATTTGAAATGTCAACCCTTTGGAGAGATTTAAATTCTAGAAATCATTGCACACAATAAAAAAATCTTAGGTGTACTTTACACCCCTCCTTCAAATTGTCTCCTTGCAAAAATATTGGCTGTTTTCTGCTTTACTGATCTGGTAGTCTGGGGTATGATGTCTGCCATCATATCCCAAAAATATCGATGGGAGTGGAGTGGAGGCACTCGGTGTGAGGTTGTGCTGTCCAGAGAAAGGAGAACTGCTCTGCCAGAGATAAATAAAAAAGAGATAAATTTGTTGTTGGGAGGTGTTGATTTGAACGTCAAGGTTATGGCACGGGGAGGGCACCCTGCTCAACAAACCTGGGGTCACTGCTGGCCCCAGTCACTGTCACTGGTTCCCAGTAGCTCATTATTGACACAAGTGACTGGGGAAGATTTTAGGAATGGTTTTGAATTTGTTTAATCTCAACATCTTGTAGGTTTTGGTTTGCTTTTCTGCACAGCTTTGTGCTCTGTTGGAGCAAATCAAGAGTGTGTCAGTTCATTCAGAAAGTGTTGTTAGTTGTTAGAAACCTGGTGAGAAACCCTCTTGATGTAGCAGATTTTGTGGGACTTGGAAGGATTTATTTATCCCAGACTGTTTTAAAGCTCCATCTTCTGATGTGGGAAGGTTGTGAGGCTCTCAGCACTGCACCCACAGCCCCACAGGTGAAGCCTCACCTGTGCCTGTTCTGCCCCCAAAATTTACCCATGCAAAAGGAGTGTTCACCTTTATGAAGTCCCAATTCTATCAGTAGGGTTTTCTTTTTCACTAGCAAAGCCCTTGACTCTGAAGCCTCAGCTGAAATGCTTCTTGACCTTTGCAAGTGAATCGGCGAGACACCGACCATGTGAGGTGGGTCATATGGAACAGATTTAGATACAAACTCATATCATCCCACCAGAGGAATGCAAAGTCCCTCCAGATCCCTTCCACAAAGCTGCATCATGTGTGTGAGATAAACCCAAGGGACACAAGGGGCTGCCAGACAGCCCAAAGGACAATAACTTTGCTATCTCAAACCCAACAAGCAGCACTGCCTGCAGATTTCCCTCTTAAAGGTGTAGCAATTTCTCCCCTGCCTCTGGGAATGGCTGGGTGAGGGTGCCAGGGTGGGAGGAGCGAGGATTTATTGCTGCTTTGGGTCTCTGGTGAGCTGGCAAAATGTAAAATCATGAGCATGAAGGTGCCTTTGGGAAGCTGTGCCAGGTTTTGAGACATCAGGAGCAAGAAGGAGTTCAGCTTTCCTCCTGAGCCCCAGGATGTCCTGGGAGAAGCTTCCACCAGCTCTTGTTTTATACAACAAATCTACAAGGGTGACAAGGGCTTGGCAGAGAGCTTGGGGGTGAATTTTCCCCTGTGCTGAAATGTGACCTCTCATAAAGGAGAGGTTACCTGAGAGGTGTCCTGTGCTGAGAAATGAATCTTACAGACCTAAGAGAAACATCTTATGGGTCTAAGAGAAATACATCTTATGGGCTTAGGAAAAATACATCTTATGGGCTTAAGAGAACCACATCCTACACACCTAAGAGAAACACCCCTTACAACCCTAAAAGAAATACATCTTATGGGTCTAAGAACACATCTCACAGACCTGAGAGAAACACACCTTATGGGCCTGAAAGAAATATATCCTACAGGCCTAGGAGAATTACATAAATACATCTTCCAGGCCTGAGGAAAACAAGTCTTACAGACCTAAGCAAAATACATTTTACTTGGGGAAGTATGAACCAGTAAGAACTGTTCAGCAGGCGTGGAGCAGAGGAAATAGGTGACAGTGGGAGCTGGGGAGGTTAAAAAGCATAATCCAGTTCAGTGCTCCAGGTGTGCAGGCAGAGATGTGGATCCTCAGAATGTCCCCAAAAGGTGGCCCTGTTTTGGGATGTGCTGCCTGTGTAACTCCTCTACACAAAACCCCTCCACATTAGGTGCTGAGCTGAGAGATGAAGCATGACCTCTTCCCTTTTCATCATCTCGTTTGTTTTGGTGACACTGAATAAAGGTTCTTTGGATTTCAGAAAATCTGCTGAGGAAATACAGTTATTATTTATGATTTTTCTCGTTCACAGTCCATTAACAGGAAGAGCATCTTTAAACCTTTAGGCAATCGTTCAACTGATGGGGACAATTTCCTGCTGTCTCACTTTGTGCAGGAGGAGCTGCTTCAGCAGGAAAGGCTGACAGTCTGCAGGCCCTGGTGATTAAGACATTTTTTCCCCAGTGAAAAAAGGAAATTACATCTTCCCTTGGGAAGGGGAGGAGGAACTACACAACAGAAAATCATTATGGTCACCTTGTGCTGCTCCTTTTGATGGAACCCACAAATCCAGCAGACAGAGATAGTGCTGAAGGCTTTGACAGAGGCAAAGCTCGAGGCAAGCCCATTCTTTAGCATTTTATTTGACACTGTGACTGTGCAAACACTTCCCTGCTCAGTCTCAAGGTCCTCTATGAACTCTCCTCTACATTTCCAATGGATTTTAAAAGGGAGAATAGATGCCTAACACCAGTGGTGTGTCCAAAAACCTGAAATGTGATGCCTAAATGCCATTTAGGCATGGAATAACAGCTGGAGTTTCCTGGAGATGTGGGCATGCCCTGGGAGTGGAGTTCTGTTGGAAATCCAGCCACCAGTGGGAACCACCAAGTCACAGCCCTTGAGCAGGTGGGATCCTGTTGGGAATTCTGAACTCCATGACCTGTGTTTTACTGGTGAAAGGTGGGAAAATCTGAACATCAGGCTTGAGAGACAAAGCTTTGCAAGTTTAGTTGGAATCATAGAAAGTTTGGGGTGGAAGAGACATTAAAGATCATCTCTTTCCAACCCTCTGCCATGGCAGGGACACCTTCCATTGTCCCAGGTTGCTCCAAACCCTGCCCAACCTGGCCTTGGACAATTCCAGGGATTTCAGGGACAGTCACAGCTTCTCTGGGCACCCTGTGCCAGGTCCTGGCACAGGTCCCTCACAAGGAGGAATTTCTTCCCAATATCCCACCTAAAGCTCCCCTCTCTCAGTTTGAACCCATTCCCCCTTGTTCTGCCTCTCCAGCTCCTGCTCCAGAGTCCTTCTTCCTTCTCTGTGTTCCCTTCAGATCCTGGAGGGTGCTGTGAGGTCCCCACACAACCTTCTCCTCCCCAGGATGAACATTCCCAACTCTCCAGCCTGGCTCCATAGGGGAGGTGCTCCAGCTCCCTTGGGAACTTCATGGTCTTGTCAGGACTTTCCCCAGCAGTTCCCTGTCCTTATCCTGGGGGCACCAGAAATGTTTGCAGCATTCCAGGTGGGATCTCACGGGAGCAGAGCAGGGAGAATCCCCTCCCCTGACTCACTGAGAGGTGTCAGGTGCTTGAGCAGCCTCATTCTTCATTCCCTTATTTCTGAGCTCTTTCCTTCCGAGTGCTTTTGCCTTAGGACTCCACAACTCTGACCTCTAGCACCAACATTATACCTTTAATTACGTCTGCCAGACAAATGTGTCACCTTCAACTTATTTTAGTGGTGTCTGAGCAGCCCTGGGCCAGGGTGCTGGGAGCATTTGAAGCTGTTCCTTGTCTAATCACCCCTGTAAAGGTGGTGCTTTGCTCTTAAATTAATCAGCAGGGCTCGTATTTAAGCAACAATGATACCTGTATTTTTTTCCCCCTTAGATTACAGGCCTCTCTCTCATCCATGGTAAGCTGGATTCTGGTGTTTATCTGATTTGTGGGATTTTAATAAGTTTGGCCTGCACAGAAGTAAACATGTGCTTGACCTTGAGCAGAAGAGAAGAGGAGCTCAAGCCCCTCTTGGTGTTGCTGACAAAGCAAATGGTTTAAACATGGAAATCAAAATTCTATTTTCCTTCAGTATTTATCCTGGTTTTAGTTAAGCTACGGCAGAAGAAAAATACAGCTCGGGCTACATCAGCACCAATCCTCACATTATTAATATTCCTATTAAAGAGCAATGAGGATAAAGAGCAAATGGGCAAGAATAGGAATTTCCTTTGCTTGCTGGCACTACGGCATAAAACATTATTAAGATGATTTGTTAAATAATAGAAAGGGTTTTTCATTTCCTAATTTTCCAGCTGCAGCTAAAGCTATCTCCCGGCAGCCCGCTTCTCATTCCTTAATATTTAGACTTATGGACCAATTTGAGAGTATTTTCTTTGCTGCTATGATTAATGCTCCTGTGAAACAATGTCATCGCCAGCCATCCACCTACCCTGTCAGCCTGGCATCAGCCTGGCTGTGCTCTGCTGTAATTTATGGCTTCAGCCAGTAATTTGCAAATCTAATGTTGGGGAGGCTATGAGGATGTGAAATTTGAATGCTTTCCCCTGATTTGGTAAATATCTCCCCCATTAGTGAAACAAATGGCACAGGGATCAGACATCATCTCCAAGGCTCGATAAATATTTTATCAGCCATAATGGAAATTGTCAAATTGATCTAATTGTACAATACGTTATCAACAAGATATCAAAGTTGGACATGGCCTCTGCCCTTGTCTATCATTTGCAGGCTTTTGTCTTCGATTGCCTCTTCCTGGGAGGAAAGTAGGGAAGTGCAGAGTTCATTGCAAAATAGGGTGAATAACTGAGCCACTGAATATCCATTTAGAAGATAAATTCTGGAGAAATAATTAACTCTCCCCTGCTTGACTATAAAGTAGGACTGCAGAGGGTTCATGTAAATCTCCCGAATGGGAACTGTGATTTTTATGTTGAACCCATATCCATTGATCTCATACATAAAGGGAAATTATCCATCACAGATACTGCTTTTGGGGGAACATTCACGGCTTTGTTCCTTTAAGAAGAGCTTGAATGGCTTCAAAAGCAAATTTTAGTTGTCTGGCAGCAGCTAGGGGGATGATTTTATTAATTTATTTTTAAAAATTTAGGAGTAAAATGACCTGACTTTAGCTGAAATTAAATGTAATTATTACTCTGCTTGCAAATGGTCAGTCACAGGAAGTCCAAAGTTGTAAATAATGAAAGATTTATTTGCATGTCTGATGTTAACAAGATAAAAGTAGAAGACTTTGCCACGTTAATATTCATTCTTGTAGAGTTGCCTTGTTAAACCTCAGCCTATAGAGATGCTTGATTTAACAGAACTGTTTTCAGATATTTTGGGAATTTTTGGGGGGACGGAGTCCCATCCACTAACAGAGAAAAACCCATCTACATAAAAATGCTGGGGACAATTTCTCATTTCAGAATTTCCTGAAAAGCAAAAAAGGGGAGAGGGTTCCCCTGCCTGGGAGAGTGAGAGAAGGAGAGCTGGGATGTTTCAGTCCCTATTCTCTGCAGCAGATCCAACCTGGCAGCCAATACCCTCAGGGGCTTGGAGGGAGCTGGAGTCTGATGGAGTAAATTCCTAATATTTCTCAAGGTGGAAAATCCTGTCATGTTTTCTTCAAGCACTCAGTTTGCAGCCAGCCTGTTAATATTTTATGGTTTGGGAAACAGGAAGGGACTGGGCTGTGCATGGAGTGTGTGACTGGTCAACCACTCCATGTTTTTTTTTGTTCATATTCATTTTTTCCCGAATTATGCATTGTCTAGGAGCCATAGGATCTGTTTTTCTCTGTGTCTCAGGCTGTTTACTGCTAAAAGTGAGGATGTCACTCCTTCCCTGCTGCAGTGAGGGTGTGGACATTGCCCAAGTGCTCGAGATCTTTGAACTCGAGGTGCAGAAGGAATGGAAGAGCCTTCCTTTCTTTTCCTTGATACTGTTTGGGTCTCAAAGTGCCCAAAGGTGTCCCATTCTGGGAAACCAGCTGAAGGATGTCGGTGGCCCTTCCAGAGCTGGAATATTTAAACATATTCTTGGATGCAGCCCTTAGTTATGTTTTTCATTATATCTCTTGGAGGCTTAAAGACAAGGTCCATACTTGATGTTTTTGGCTTCCTGTCATTTTGAATAAAAATAAGGAGGGAGAATGCTGTGTCTTAATAGGAACCTGGAGCAAAAGTAGCTTTAGGTAGCAGTGCCTTTGAGGAAGTGCTTCAGGTTGAAGCTAACAAGCTGCAAACATCCTGCAGTGCATTTTCTGCTGTGAAGTTGGGCGGGTGCAGCAACTTTCAGCGTCCTAAATGGGGACCAGAGGCCCATGGAAGTGGAATTAGAATCCATTTCAGCATGTTAATGGCTGAGCACAAGCAAGATCACAACGTGCACTAACTGAGTGAAGGGTAAAAGGGGCTGTTTTAACAAAACCCAGCACACAGACACCCCGGACCGAGGGGCTTCAAGGCAGCCCTGTAGCCTCGGGGTCCTTGAATCAAGAGAGCTTTTTAAACATAAGCCATATGCTTCTTCTTTCTTCCAAATGTTCTTTGAAAGTCCATGTTCAGCTTCCCAGCCCTGCTCCCCGTGTCCTGTGAGCATGGGACTTGTTTGGTATGGTTTGCTCCAAATGACTTCTGGATATGATTTTTTTTTTTTTTCCCCAAACAGGATCTGAGCTTGATGGAGTGATAGCTCCACAGATAGTATCAAGATCCTGACATTATTCAGAATGTTTTAAAATAGTGGATTTGGATGGCTTTAGGCTCTGTTGTGTAGCAGCATAATAAAAAGTGGGTGTAATTCAATTTTTGCTGAAGAGGTGACACGGTTCAATATTTGCTTGGCTCAGGCTACACAGACTCATTTTTGGAGCAATGTTTTCTTAGGTCTGTTTTCAGCAGGGCTGTAAAAATATGAAATTAGTGGCCCTCTTGCCTTGCAATACAGGTGAATGTGAAGCCTTTCTTATGTCATTCCTATTACAATTAATTTACTAAATACCAAACCCATGTAGTCCAGGGCCCTGTAAAGAAAGGATAGAAAGGGTTTATTTGGCATTGGAGCTTCTGACAGTCTTTTAGCCAGGAGCCAAGTTCTTCCATGTCCTTAAGGGCAGCCAGGGAGTGAGGAGGGCTGAGGTGAGTGTGATAAAGGGTCTGACCCTGGCCTTGCATCAGGAGTCTGGGGCAGAATATCCTGATTTTCCAGCACAGGTTAGTTTGGATCCCATGGTCCTGACTCTGTCCCTTCCTTTCACCTCCACCACTCATGGTCAAGGAGAAGCTGGGAACTTTCCCACTCTTCCCTCTCCTCCCCTCCCAGTGCTGCCTTCCACCAAGCTCCACACTTGTGACCTTGTGGTGGAGGGAAGGTTTGAGCCACAAAATCCCAGCTATGGCTCCTTTATTGGCCTGGCTGGGGTGTGACTCATTCCCAGTCTCCTGCCCTCTGCCCATTGTGCTCTCTGGAGCATCTCAGGAGCTCTGCAGTGCTTTTTGTCTCCCTCTGCACACACACAGAGCACACAAGCCCAGGTCCACCACCAATGACCTGCACTTCAGCTCACTTTGGTCAGATATCTACTCCCAGGTTCGTGCACACTCCCACTTCCAAATCAGTAGACTTAAGATTTTTATCTGTAATGGCTTCTGGTGAGAGGAAAAAACCCAGTTGTTCTTAAACATTCATTTTCTAGGCCAACAATAACCCTGGCCTAGACGAATAACTCCCTCCTAGTTCCTACAGAGAGAAGTGTTAGACTACACAGACAGTGAGGTCATTCATAGTCACTATTGTTTCTTGATAACCCAATTAAGAAAGTGCAATTTATCTCGCCTGTTTCCATTTAATTATCTAATTTGTCTGCCCAGCCGGGGTAGTTATCTCCCCTGCACTCTGGGGTTGCTCTCCTGCCTCAGCCCTGCTCCCCAGGTGCTGCTCATTCCTTTGACCTATAGCCAGAGACAGTTATAAATCAGGGGGTGAAAGAGCCATCACCTCCCCCTGCCTCCCTTTATATCACAAATGGGGAGAAATGTGTGTGCTGGATGGAGAGGCACAGAGCTATTGCTAATCCCAGACCAAACTTTAATACAGATTTTTTTTATAGGCTTCTGTTTAGGATGGCTTGGGAAAAAAAAATAAAAAGGTTGGTGTGTGAGGAGAGGGATTTGTCAGGGTGGGTGTTCCACAGCAAAGGGTCAAACCCATGATATTAAAATCCACTGGAGGAGTTACTAATACCTGTAATCCTGATATTACAGGCTCTAATGGGTGCTGTGTGTGGGAATACTGCTTTACCTGAGATTAGCTCTGCTGCCAGCCTCACTCTGGATCAGGGCAATCCCTGGGATGGATCCAGGACCACCCTGGGGAGGAGGATTTGGGGGGCTGGAAATGTCCCAGCCCAGAACCTCCCTGAGTCCTGGGCAGCAGGAAAGGGGGGATTGGGCCCCTCTGCCCCACTCAGGTGAGACCTCACCTGCAGAGCTGCCCCAGCCCTGTACAGGAAGCTGCTGGAATGCATCCAGAGGAGACCAAGAGGATCAGAGGGATGGAGCAACTCTGCTGTGGGGAGAAGAATTGGGCTTGCTCACCCTGGAGAATTTCTGAAGCCCAGCCTCTGCAACACCCCCCCACCAACACTGTGTTAGACACGCTGTAAACTCTTATCAGAGACAGAAACAGCTCAGAGATTTGTGTTCTGCAGGGAGATCTAGAGGCCAGAAAGCATCTCTGGGGCTTGATGTGCTGAAAGTTGAGGCACCTGAAAAATCCTGCTGAGTAGGGATTGGAGAGCATTTCAGTTTTTTCCCTGTCCTCACGTTCTGTGCAAGTACAGCAGCAGTGACCTCGTGTACTTTCAGTTCTGAGTTTTGGGAGCCAGGGCCATCCACCCTTCCGAGGGTGCTGGGTGTGTGTGTGTGTTTTCAGTTTTGTTCTGCAGTTGTTTGAGCTGCTGCTGTTTCTCGAGAGGTGTGTTCTGTGCTACTTGAAGTTAGCCATGAACTGTGCTATCTGCTGATAGCTCAGGGATTGTGTTTGCTTTGCTCCAGTCCTGTGCAGTCCAAGCAGGTGTACAAATACCTCAGCAGGGTTTGGCTCTGTTTGTGTTGTGTTGTGTGTGGGTTTCTTCCTCTCTCCTCTCCACCCCTTTAGCCCTGGAGCAGAGGAGCTCTCGCACTTGCAGGGGTGCAGGCTGTGTCCTGCTGAATCATGTTTAGAGAAGAGTTTAGCAGTGCAATCAGGAACTTGGCACTCTGCAGGGGTTTCCAGCAAATCACAGAGAGCTCTGGCTCACCAGCTGGCCAAGGGAATGAGGAGCAGGTATTTGGGTTTATCCCACACATCAACAAGTGAGGCTGTCCTGCCATGTTTGTAGAGTGTCACAATTCAGTGTAAGGCTGTGATTTCGTGTAATCTGCTCTCTCCTTTTGACAGGGGTTGTCAGATCACGTGGCTGGAGCAGCCTGTTGGGAAATGCCTCTGGAGAAGTTTCTGAGTGTGCAGATTTCGTGCTGTGTATCTCCAAATCCTTGTGCATTCTGTTCAGGAGTGATTATAATGCACTCCTGACCTGCTGCATCCATCCCTGGTGACTCCCCCAGGGGCTCCAGGGCTGTGTCTGCCCTGGGGCTGTGCAAGTTTTGGGATGATGTTCACCCAATGTGCACAGTGCAGGAGGGAATGCCCCTGGGATTGCAGGCTGGATGTCCTGCCATCAGCACGGCCAGAATTCCCAGGGGATGAATTCTCTGATTGTTGTTGGTATAAGGGTCCTGTTAGCAATTCAGTTCTATTCCCCAATGGATTTTGTGTCTCAAAGTTCCTGTACCTATTCCTCTTTTCCAAGAGAAATTTCATCTCCTTCACTGTAAACTGTGAAGAATTAAAAGCAAGAGAAAGCACCGCAGTGGAAATCACTCCTCCAACAATGACAGAGATGTTTATTCACATATAAAGAGCAGGCTTAGGTGATTTGATCCTGACCCACACTTTGTCCAGTGGGATAAAAACTTCCTGTTGGGTTCATAATCCCTTGCAGTTGGTGGCAGAAATCCTGAATTTTCCTCGTGTGTGTAAGAGTAGAAGCAGAGTCACAAATAATCAAACATCCTCTGGTCCTCAAGTCTTGCTTCATCCTTCCAGGGTGATATTTCTTGGATCTTTTCACGTGGATGGGTGAATGGATGGTGGGAATGTGATGAAATCTATTTTGTCCCACATGCAGAAATACCTCTGCCACCAAAATCAGGTGTCCTACTGTCTGATGTGCCATTCCCCAGAGATTTGTGACCTCCAGCTGTCCTGGAATCCAGGCTGTCCAAAAAATGCTTAGGTTTGGGATGTACCTGAAGTGAAACCCCCAGGGGTTGTCTTTGCTGTAGCTTGATTTTGTGCTTCATAGGAAGATCTGTTAAGTGGGAAAAAACATTTGTAAATCTGAAAGCTTTGCATGTTTCTCCTGGGTGATGATTTTTAGATTAAATACTGATTCTGTGAGAAGCTATCATGCAGTGTTTGTTATTTTCCTGTTTCAAAAGGTCCAGCCAAGGCACTGTTTTGTGGGGGTGTTTGCAGTGACCAAGCCCAGGTTCCTGCAGGGAATTTTGGAAGGTGTAGCTCTGTATTTTTGCTTTTTCCATGGAGCTGCAGGCAGGAACTTCAACAGCTGAAATGAACTGTTTGAGAGCCCAGAGCACTGAGTGTGATTGCCCCAACCATTCCACACGGGCTTAAAAAATCAAACAGGTTGAGAGAAAACCCAGCCTGCTGGCAATCGGGGCAAAGTGGGTGGTGTCTTTATCTGAATCCAAATCGAATTCTGGATGCAAAAGCAAAGGATGTACTCATCAGGTCCCTCATCATCACGTTCTTCTCCAGGAACAAGAGAATCACAGAATGGGTTGGGTTGGAAGGGACCTTAAACTCATCCCATTCCACCCCCTGCCATGGCAGAGACACCTTCCCCTGTCCCAGGCTGCTCCAAGCCCTGTCCAACCTGGCCTGGGACACTTCAGGGATGGAGCAGCCACAGCTTTTCTGGGCACCCTGTGCCAGGGCCTTTCCTGAAGGAAAGAATTCCTTCCTAAAAAAACCACAATCAACCCAAACCAAGACATAGAAAGTGCTCGAGGACTTTTTTAGACTCTTGGGGGATGACACCCAGCAGATCCCATTCAGTACTTGGGCAAATGTTAATTTGCACAGAGTGCAAGAGCAGAGCTTTGGGGCTTGCTGGCCATGCAGAATTTGCTGTCTGTCCCTCCATGAGCATCTCTTTTAATCCTGATCCTCCATGAGCATGTGATTTAATCCTTCTCCCCCTGCTCTCCCTCCCCTGTCGTTCTGGGGAGCCACAGTGGTGAAATCTGCCTCTCCTTTCGTGGCAGAAAGCCTGGGAAGGATCCTGTGCTCGTTTCCATCATGATAAAAGACAAAACAACTAAATTAAATTGGAAGCAATCTCTGCATTACACAAGTCTGCATACTCCAAAATTCTCAAAACAAAAGAGGTGCAGGGGAAGCCAATCACTATCAGAAAGGAGGAAAAAGTGTCTCTGGACTAGAACTTTTACAGTTCCTTAACTCAGAACTGAAATATTTTAACTCCTCCACAACCAGAGTTGCAAAAACAGCAAAGAAGGGGAAGGGGCACTGAATGTGGATATTCCCCGAATTTAGTGGATTTGGGGAATGACATCATTGCAGAGCAGAGCTGCCCCCAGTTGCTGTCTGGAGCTGCAGTTTGCAGATGTTCACAGGGAGATGTGGTCGCCAGCCAGAGGGAAAACGCGACTTGGCAGGGGGAGGATGCCGAGGAAATCCAAACTGTCTTCCAGCACTCAGAGCCTTCTTTCCCCTAAAAAAATTAAAAAAAAAAAAATAGTTGAGACTTTGAAAGACTAGACTATTATTTGTTATGGTTAAATTGGCCACTGACCCACTGGCATAGAGCACAAGGTTTTGCATAGAGTTGTTGCTAGATTTTATTTCCTTGGAAATGGAGGAATGGAAAAGTTCACTGCTCAGGTATCTTGCCTCATCCAATTTAATTATTTTAAGCAAAAAGAANGAAAATTGTTGTTAATATGTTCAACCTTCTTTAATCTGTGCTAAAAACAAATGGAATAGACTTACATTATTTTAAAAAATTATTATTTTATTTTTAAACAATAAATATTATTTACATAAGTGAACTTTCAGCCTTTTCAAAGACCAGAACTGGTCTTTGCTGCCTACTTGTGAATTCAATTTTGAAAGGAATATCAGGTCACATGATACCTTAAACACATTGTTAGGAAAACCTTTGCCAAGGTGACACCTGTGATCTCTGTGGAACTCTGAGCTCAGTGCAGGGGAAGCTCTGTGGCAGTCACTGGCAGGATGGGATGCTCCCAGGAAATGTGCTCAGCACTTTGCAGGATCATTCCTGCCCTGTGGAATTTTTGAGAAGGGTCAGGACAAGCCCTGAGCTCCCACCACAGCATCCCTGGCACTGGGCTCAGCTCCTGGGAGCCCCAGCAGTGAAAAACAGAGAGGTTCTACACCAAAAGCTTTAAAATAGGGTTTAGTAAAAGCCCAGACAGATCCATGGCCCTTGCTCCATCACCTTGGCCAAACCACATCTCCAGGATTTGGGTTTTTTGGGTTTTTAGGGTTTTGTTTCTCATTTGTCTCTTTCTGTCTGTTCAGCTCTAAAGTTTCCTGGGATTCTGTGCAGTTTTTGTCTCTCTGGTACAAGAGGGGTTTGCTCTGAGTTGTGGCCTCTGTAAATGACATTACTGCACACACACACAGGGATAGTTGGAATTGGCTGGGTGCACACAAAACCTGGGCCCTACAAGGGATGTACAAATATGTGAAAATGCCCAGAAATTCCATGAGCCTGCACTTCACAGCTCTGGATTTTCCTCCCTGGTTACAGCTGCTGTCACCAAAACCCAGCAGAGTGTGGGGAGTGTGGCTGCCCCTTGTCAGTGACACCAGCAAAGGTGTGCAGAAAAATACAGAATTTTGAGTTTGAGGGTCGGCAGGGAGCAATTCACATTTCTGAGTTACCAAAGAGCATCTTTTTGGCAAAGATTTATTCAGTGATGAGACCAATAGTGGAGACCTGGAGTTATCCAGTATTGGGTCAGCAGTGAATGTTGCTGGGATTACAAACAGGAATGAGCAAAAACATTGTTATTCCTGCAGAATTTCCCATTTGAGATGACTGCAATTAAAAAATACCCCTGCAGAAGTGATGTAATCCCATAAAAGTTTGCGATGAAAGTGCAATCAGCCTTTTTTTTTTTTTAAAAAAAAA